>CM032156.1:21468964-21551975 GCA_018901935.1 Pugionium cornutum | reverse complement strand
AGATAACGATGGCTCAGGTGAATCGCCGACCGCTCCGACCCCATTTTCGCCTTCGGATTTCCAATTCCCGAATTTATATTTTTAATTTCTAATTTTTTAAATTCTTCTTTTTTATAAAATAATTAATTAATACAACTTAATTATTCTTTAATTATGATAATATTTATAATTATAAATCATTTATTTAAAAAATATTTTAAATCTGATATTAAAAAATTATATTTATTATTAATTAGTTAATAATATTAATAATAATTAATTTTGTTTAAAAATAATAATTAATTGTAATATTTTGAAATTAATATTAAAATTATAATTAAAAAATAATAATTTTGAATGTTAATTTCAAAGTATTTTAATTAATTATTATTTTTAAAATCTAATTCGGTTGTAATCGCAAATCAGTCCCAAATCAGTATCAGTATTTTGGGACCAATTTGCGACTACATAAATTTTTTTTCGAAAAATTTATATCCAGTCGCAAATCAGTCGTAAATAATTGCGATTGAATATATTACGTAGTTGCAAATCAGTCACAAAAGTTTGTGACTTATTTGTGACCACGTCTTCCACTGTGGCCGCAAATCAGTCATAAACTTTTGTGACTAATTTGCGACTACGGCTTTTGCAACCACATATGTAGTTGCAACGTAATGACAAAATTTATTACTAAAAACAAGTCGCAAATATAGTCACCAATGATTGCTCGCAAATTGTACCACTATTACCGTGGTCGCAAATCTGTCGCAAAAGTGCGACTGATTTGCGAGTACATTGCTCTATGTGAATGACAAAGGCCAGACACGTTGGGCAAGGGGTGAATCGAATTGAAACTTCTAAGGGTGATGAATATCCCTTAGACTTTCGGCTCTTGAGAGAAATGAGAAAGTGTTCTAAAATTCCTTATTAAAGGGGATGATAAAACGAGTTTAAGAAGGAGATTTGCTATTAAAATGTTTGATGATTCAGAAAGAAGAATACAAGAGAGTAATTATAGTAGTCTATGAAATTGAAAATAACTCCTAAAATTATACCAAAACATTAAATGAAATACTTAGGGAATTACAAAGACAACTAAGACAAAGATAAGTGAATAATGTTTTGAATTGATTCTTCCTCTCTTATTTCGTGGATGATGAGATCGAATAGCTCTTGATTCACCAAGAGGCTATGGTAAAGTTCCTTGGGCTTACCTCATTAAAAACATATCTTAGAAAACCCATTTGGACAAAACTAAGAATAGGGAAAAAGAGTACAATCCAAGGCACCTCCATTGGTGAGGTTTAGGTGGTTTGAATCACAACCAATGTGGTTGGATTAACACACAATAAACCAGCCTGAATGGTGTTGAGAAGGTGTTGTAGTGTTATCTCAAGCTTTCATCTCCAATATCTGCATATTCTAGCTCCTCCATAGCATCTTTAGTGGCTTCTTTCTCCTCTGGTTAAAGCTGCTCCTTGGGCTGTGGTTCCTTGCTGGACATGCTCACATCACTGATCATTGGTGCTCATTGAGCAAAGGTTTACAAATGAAGCATAAAACATGACACCACGTTGTTCGAGTTTGATTTGATTACTTGGATGCTTTGTCGTAACAATTTAGGTGTTAAATTTTGTCACAATATAGAATATTAAGCTAGCTTAACGTGGGCGTTGGATTCTTGTCATTCTGAACCTAAAATCAAAAGTTACGTACGATTTAGTGCAGACATGTCAAGTTGATCGGCCAGTTAAAATGATCGTTCTAAACTGATCATTGGTGCTCATTGAGCAAAGGCTTACAAATGAGTATAATGCATGTCATCACGCAGTTTGGGATAGAATGGACTACTTGGAGGCTTTGTCGTAGCTATTTTGGACTTAAATTTTGTCACAATATAGAATATTGAGCTAGCTTAAAGTGCGCGTTGGATTCGTGTCATTTCAAATTCTAAATCACAAGTTACGAATGATTTAGTTCGGACATGTCAACTTGATCGGCCAGTTAAAATGCTCATTCTAAACTGATCATTGGTTCTCCTTTAGTAAAGACTTATAAATGGAGCATAATGCATGGCACCACGTTGTTTGGGATACATTGGATTATTCGGAGGCTTTGGCGTAGCTCTTTCAGTCTCAAATAATTTCATAATATAGAAAATTGAGCTATCTTAACGTGGGTGTTGGATTCGTGTCATTCTGAACTCTAAATCAAAAGTTACGGGCAATTTAGTGCGGACATGTCAAGTTGATCGGCCAGTTAAAATGATCATTCTACATTGATCATTGGTGCTCCTAGAATAAAGGCTTATAAATGAGCATAATGCATGGCATCACGCATTTTTGGATTGAATGGATTACTTGTACGCGTTTTTGTAGTTAATTCGGACTTAAATTTTGTAATAATATAGAAAATTGAGATAGGTTAACATGCGCATTGCATTCGTGTCATTTCGAACTCTAAATCAAAAGTTACAAATGATTTAGTTCGTACATGCCAAGTTGATTGGACAGTTAAAATGATCATTATAAACTGATCATTCTAAACTGATCATTGGTTCTCCTTTAGTAAAGGCTTATAAATGATGCATAATGCATAGCGTCACGTAGTTTGGGATACATTGGATTATTTGGAGCCTTTGGCGTAGCTCTTTCAGCCTCAAATGTTGTCATAATATAGAAAATTGAGCTATTTTAACGTGGGCATTGGATTCGTGTCAGTTTGAACTCTAAACAAAAGTTACGGACGATTTAGTGCGGACATGACAGTTGATCGGCAACTTAAAATGATAATTGTAATCTAATCATTGCTGCTCCTAGAATAAAGGCTTATAAATAAGCATAATGTATGGCATCATGGATTTTGGGATAGAATGGATTACTTGTAGGCGTTGTTGTAGCTATTTCGGTTTTAAATTTTGTCACAATATAGAAAATTTAGCTAGCTTAACGTGCACCTTGGATTTGTGTCATTTTGAACTCTAAATCAAAAGTTATGGACGATTTAGTGCGGATATATCAAGTTAATCGGCTAGTTAAAATGATCATTCTAAAGTGATCATTCTAAACTGATCATTGGTGCTCATTTAATAAAGGCTTATAAATGAAGCATAATGGATGGCATCACGTAGTTTTGGTTGCATTGGATTACTTACACTATCAGAAAACATTAATTTTTCAGACGGCATTTCCGATTGACATATAATCGCGGAAGTTTTCAACGGTTTATCGATGGTTTTCCGACGGATTATCGAGCCTAAACATAGGGTGGGTAATACGTTGGAAAATCCTGATGTTTGCACCACCGTTGGAAAATCGATGGTAAAAACAAATGGACGACCGTCCGGTTACTGACAACAATGTCGGTTTTGTCCCGACTTCTTCCCGATGGATTCGGGTTTTTACTATCCGTCTGGGATCCATCGGGAATATTTTGGTTGACTGATTCCACTTTATTATTTTTTTAGATAAATTAATCTCACCATCGTCGGAAATCCGTCGGTAGTTCCGATAACTTTCCGACGAAATCCTATTTTTTGGCAATTGTTATTTTGGGCGATCTGTAAACATAGACGGTAGTGGTCGGTAATCGTCAAAAATCCGTCGGAAAAAGGAAAACTCTTAAGAATATTCTGTTAAAAATTTTTCATGATATGTTAAAAACTTGTAATAATCTGTTTAAAATTAGTAATAATATGTTAAAAATTCGTGATAATCTTCTAATTTTTAATATAAATACGATATGCTCCTTCATAATTTCGCTAGAACAAAAAATCTTAACAAAATTTCTTCTTTAGGTTTTTATGATTATTTTCTATTGTGGATGGATAAACCTCGGTATGATTCAACAACAGGGGAATTGATGTATGAATTTGCACAAGGTGTTTAAGAGTTCATGAAATTTGCATCAAACAATAGCATGACATCGGAATACGGTAAAATATATTGTCCATGTATTTTAAGTTAAATTAAAAAGAAAAGAAAAAGAAAATAGGAAAAATATCAAAAGGATTCGAATTGGACAGCTAGCAATAGTTGTCAAGAAAGTTTCCATTTTTCTCAAATCTCCATATTTTTGGATTTTCCATTTCTCAGTTTTTCCTTTTTGCATATTTTTCGAATTCTCTATATAAGAAATCCTCCTAATCAAATCTAGGAGCAGAGTAACTTGATTTCTTTCTTGTAGTACGCAATGGGAAAAGAGAATAGAGATGCAGTTGAGGCCATGATGGCCATGTTCACCACACTCCAAAAGCAACTCGCATCGATCGGCGAGAGGTTGGAGCACGTGGAGAGGCCGGTGAGATTCCAGGCTATAAGGCACGTGAGGCTGAGCAAGGCCGTGCTGAGGGTCTTGAGCACCTTAGGACACGGCATGAACAGGAGGAACCCCAGCCAGAAGGAGATGAGGATGTGCAGCCTCATGACTATCACCCTAGGCCGAGAGGACCTCCACGACAACCAGAGGCAGAAGATGATGGCTTCGAGCCATATGGTCTTCACCAGAGACCAAGGATGCCTCCTAGACATCATGAAGATGGAGATGAACACGCCTACAACCGGGTAACTCATCCTGATGTTAAGCTAACTCCTCCAAGTTTTGCAGGAAAAGTAGACCCCGAGGCTTACCTAGATTGGGAGAGAAGAATGGATCATATCTTCGATCATTACAACCAACCAGGGCATAGGAGAGTCTCAATGGTAGTAGCACAACTCACGGACAATGCCCTTATCTGGTGGGATCGTGAGGTATCTGACCGTAGCAGGAAAAGAATGAGGCCCGTAGACTCATGGGTCGACATGAAAGATATCATGCGACAAAGGTTTGTTCCACCTAACTTTCATAGGGACTTGCAACGTCGTTTTTGTACCCTTAAGCAGGGTACCAGATCAGTAGAGGAGTACTATGAAGAGTTCGAGAAGCTAAGGAACAGGCTGGAGCTCAATGATGATAAAGAAGCGTTGATGGCATAATTCTTGGATGGACTGCAAGAGAGGATCAGCCGCAAGGGGAAAAGGCAAATCTACAATGACTTCAAGGATTTTTTCCACCTATCTGTCCAGGCTGAGCAGCATATCAAGCATAAGAGCCAAGACATCCGCAGCAAGCCTATGACTCCTTGGGCACCAAGCAACATTCCTAAACCCGTAGACAAGGGCAAGAGCATAGAGATCGAGTCAAGGTTCAAGAGCAAGCCTCCTGAACCAACCCGTGACCAGAAAGAGCCTAGTAAGTCTTCGAACCCTCAAAGATCATGTGATATCACTTGTTTCAAGTGTAGGGGTCGTGGACACATCTCAAGGAGTGCCCAAACAACTGGGTCATGCTGATTACGGAGGCTAGAGAGTATGAGTCCCAAGATGAAGAGGACTATGAACCAGAAGGAGAATATGGTGACATTGAGTACCCTGATGTGGGGGAAGTGCTGGTCACTAGAGGCATCCTTAGTGCAATGGTGGATCTTTCAGAGACCATCCAAAGGGAGAACATCTTCCACAGCCGTTGCACCATCAAGGGCAAGGTATGTAACCTCATCATAGATGGTGGTTCTTGCACTAACATTGCTAGTGCATATATGGTTGATAAGCTAGGTCTAGAGAAGACAAGGCATCCTTGACCATATAGACTGAGATGGCTCGATGACAAAGTGGAGCTCAAGATCCATGAGCAAGTCATTGTGCCATTCAGTGTGGGCAAGTACCAAGACCAAGTCATGTGCGACGTGGTGCCCATGCAAGCTGGTCATCTTCTGCTAGGAAGGCCATGGCAGTTTGACAAGGAGACCAGGCATGATGGCCGAACCAATCTCTACACTTTCGTGCATGACAAGAGAAAGGTCAGCCTAGCTCCTCTCACACCTGCCCAGGTACATGAGCTTCAATAGCAAATGAGTAAGGAAAAGAAGCTCATTAAATATAATTTTCTTATCCAACAAAGTCATGTCCGGAGACCTTTAGCCTCGCAGGATCTAATGCTACTAATGGTTTTCAAAGAAGTGTTGAATGTAGAGAAAGAACAGGTAGAGCTACCTCCTGAAGTCGCAGCTCTCCTCAACAAGTTCCAGGATGTGTTCCCAAAAGAGATATCAGCAGGCTTACCTCCCCTACGAGGCATAGAGCACCAGATCGACCTCGTGCCCGGAGCAGCCCTGCCCAACCGGCCAGCCTACCGGATGAGTCCAGAGGAGTCTAAGGAGCTTGAGAAGCAAGTCAAGGAGCTCCTGGAGAAAGGCTATGTTCAAGAGAGCCTCAGTCCATGTGCCGTACCAGTGCAATTAGTGCCCAAGAAGGATGGGATTTGACGAATGTGCGTGGACTGCTGAGCAGTCAACAACATCACAGTCAAGTACCGGCATCCGATGCCACGGCTGGATGACATGCTAGATGAGCTGAGTGGAGCCACGGTCTTCTCCAAGATAGACCTCAAGAGTGGATACCACCAGATCAGGATGAAGGAAGGTGATGAATGGAAGACTGCTTCAAAGACAAAGCAAGGGCTCTATGAGTGGACAGTCATGCCATTCGGCTTGACTAATGCCCCTTGCACCTTCATGCGCCTTATGAACCAAGTTCTTAGGACGTACATCAGTAAGTTCATTGTAGTTTATTTCGATGACATATTAGTTTATTGTAAATGCTTAAGGGATCACCTCACACATCTTGAATTGGTGCTTAAAACCCTTCGACAAGAAGATCTTTATGCCAATCTCAAGAAGTGCATCTTTTGTACTGATAAACTTGTCTTCTTAGGTTTTGTTATAAGTTCACAGGGCCTACAAGTTGATGAGGAGAAGATCCAAGCCATACAAAAATGGCCAACACCGAGCAACATCAGCCAAGTGAGGAGTTTCCACGGACTGGCCAGCTTCTACCAAAGGTTCGTGCCCAACTTCAGCAGTATTGCCTCACCATTGATGGCAGTAGTGAAGAAGAACGTGGGATTCAGTTAGGGAGAAGCTCAGGAGAAGGCGTTCCAGTCCTTGAAGGACAGCCTCACACATGCACCAGTGCTAGTCTTGCCCGACTTCAGCAAGACATTCGAAGTTGAGTGTGATGCCTCAGGAATAGGCGTAGGAGCGGTGCTGACTCAAGGAGGAAGGCCAATGGCATACTTCAGTGAGAAGCTAGGTGGTGCCTTACTGAACTACCCCACTTATGACAAGGAGCTTTATGCTCTTGTCCGAGCCTTGGAAACTTGGAAGCATTACTTGCTTTCCAAGGAGTTTGTGATCCACACTGATCACGAGACTCTCAAACACCTCAGAGGGCAAACCAATCTCAAGAGGAGACATGCCAGGTGGATGGAATTCATCGAGACCTTCCCGTACATCATAAAGTACAAGAAGGGCAAGGACAATGTGGTAGCTGATGCACTATCAAGGAGGTTTGCCTTGATATTCACAATGGAAGCCAAGATGTTAGGATTCGAGCACATCAACGACCTATATAAGGATGATCCTGACCTTGCCGAGAGCTACAAAGAGTGTGGCACAGGGAGTCATGGGAAGTTCTACATCCATGAGGGGTTCTTGTTCCGAGAGAGAAGGTTGTGCATACCACAAGGATCATTACGGGAGCTTATCATCCGAGAAGCTCATGGAGGAGGACTCATGGGCCACTTTGGTGTCGACAAGATACTAGCAGTGGTCAAGGAGCACTTCTACTGGCCACACATCAAGAGGACAGTAGAAGCTCATTGTGCAAGGTGAATCACTTGCAAGAAGGCGAAGTCCCGAGTGCAACCTCACGGGTTGTATCTCCCACTGCCCATACCGATGCATCCATGGGTGGACATCTCAATGGACTTTGTTCTAGATCTGCCCAAGATCAACCACAAAGATGCAATCTTTGTAGTGGTGGACAGATTCTCCAAGATGGCACACTTCATTCCGTGTGTCAATGTTAATGATGCCATGCAAACAGCCGAGCAGTTCTTCAGGGAGATAGTACGGCTTCATGGAGTGCCAATGACCATCGTGTCAGACAGGGACACCAAGTTCCTCAGCCATTTCTGGAGGACCCTTTGGAGGAAGCTAGGCACGAAGCTACTCTTCTCTACCACGTGCCATCCTCAAACCGATGGCCAAACGGAAGTTGTCAACCGGACACTATCAACTCTTCTCAGGACTACACTAGGGAAGAACCTCAAGACTTGGGTGGAGTGCCTGCCATTCATAGAGTTCGCTTACTACCGAGCCGTGCACTCAGGAACCAAAAAGACACCCTTTGAAGTAGTATACGGCTTCAACCCTCTCACCCCATTGGAGCAAACGCCACTGCCACCAGCAGAGATGACCAACCTCAACGGAGCATCCAAGGCAGAGTTCATAAGGAAGTTATACCAGAAGGTAGCAGAGAACTTGGAAAAGAGGACCGGACAGTACGTGATGCATGCCAACAAGGGAAGAAAGGAGGTGATCTTTCAACCAGGCGATTGGGTATGGCTACACTTACGGCAGGAGAGGTTCCCCAACCTAAGGAGTTCCAAGCTAGCACCAAGAGGAGATGAACCATTAATAGTGCTGGAGAGGATAAAAACCAGCGCCTACCGGATCGAGCTCCCAGGTGATTTTAATGTGTCCAACGTTCAACGTAACTGACTTAGCCCCTTTCCATGCAGAAGAACCAGTTTTGAGGTCAAAACCTACTGAAGAGGGAGGGGATGATGAGGACATCAGGTCGTATGTCCAGCCAAGAGACCAGACTGGCCGACCAGGAAGCTTTCCCAAGATAGCCGAGCCATTTGGCATGTCTGCCAGCCCAAGCGGTACCGCTGGACCCTCGATCAACAGGACCGGACCGTTCAGCATTGCCGGCGGAGAGGCCCAACCCTCCGGCACAATTGGTGGCAACATGGATGACACCACCGGTCCCATTGGTGATGCCGCCGACTCCGGGATCAATTTGGCCGGTCCAGAAGGCATTCCGGCCAGTACCTCGCACAGTCCAGCCGGTACAGCCGATCCAGCCGAGTACACGAGCATTTCAACTTCTACACAAGGAGACTCGAACGAGATAAGCTACCAGCTTCAGGACATGCATATAGAGGAAGTCTCTACACAAGTAGTGCCACCAGGAGCAATGACAAGGAGCAGATCAAGAGCACTCTTCCACAAGTTCAACTTATGGGTTGACAAGCTCCTAGAGGAAGATCGACTAAGGACAATGGGCCAGAAGTGCAAAGAAGAGTCCAAAGGCTTCTCAACAATTCAAGGGACTTCAGAGACTTGGGCTCTAGTGGCAAGAGAGGTCAGGGCCCAAAGATTCCTAACCCTACTCCAAGTCGAAGACTAGGAGCAAGGCTCGTGCATGCCACAAGGACAGCCACCTTCCATTTCTTGGCCGTGAGAAAAGAAAGGTAAGTTTTCAATTCGAATATATGCCTCTTTCTGTTTTGCAGGGTAGGATCTAGATTGTTTACATTTTTGAGTCAAAGATATTTTAGGAATAGGTCCTTTTTTGGTTATGGACTTTTGTACATTTTCCATTTGTGCACTTTTGTAATCTTTCCTTTTCTTTCTTTGAGTCAACCCTAGAAGGTCAAGCTATCGAGCATATTAATAATGCTCCTTCCAGCATTGTAGTTCAACAACCTTTTTGATATTAATAAAGTGCGAATTTTCTTCTACAAGTTTTTCTCTCAAAGAAGCTTGTGCACTTAGAACCTAGTTGTACCAGCCCTCCTATCTCTAAGTTTGTGATTTATCACGAGGATCATCACCCCTCGTGTGGTTCACTTCACTTTCACCAAATACCAAACCAAAAACCCCCTATCCAGAAGTCTAAGGTCGAGTTTCTCATCTAACCTTCTCCAAACAGCCCACACGCATCCAAGCCTTGAATCGAGGCTTGTATCAGCAGATCTTGGCAATCGCATAAAAGGGTTATTCATGATGAGTTTACTAATAGGAATACATGTGAGTTTAAGGGAAAGAAACATATTTTAGTACCTTTATTCCCACAAGAGGTTCATTTAGATCATATAGCTTTAATGGAAAACAAAACCCAATCAGAACCCAAAAGCAAACCTCATGTCGACGGCTCCACCAAACCGCAAACCAAGCCACCAGCCAAACAACCGACTAATCTTACGATTAAATCTAACCCATGGAGTAACTTACCACACCTACTATTTGTGCTGAAAGAATGCTTTCATACTAACCTACGCAGGACATTCCTAGCAAAATTCAACTTCTTTTGCAGGAAGTTAAAGATGTGTTCCGCAAGACTTACCACCAATTCGAGGAATTGAGCACCAAATTGACTTTCTACCAGGAGCATCTCTTCCCAACAAACAAGCCTACAGAACCAACCCCCTGGTGACCAAGGAGCTTCAACAGCAAGTCACTGAACTTGTAAAGAAAGGAAACATCCGTGAAAATATGACCATGTGTGTTGTACCTGTTTTGCTTGTCCCAAAAAAGGGATGGAAGCTGGAGAATGTGTGTTGATTGCACGGCCATCAACAATATCACTGTAAAGTATCGCCATCGTATACCTAGATTAGATGATATGTTATATGAATTGCATCGTTCTAGCATCTTTTTTAAGGTAGATCTTAAGAGTGTTTATCACTATATTAATTAGGATGAAAGAAAGTGATGAGTGGAAATCTGCATTTAAAACTAAACAAGATTTATATGAGTGGTTAGTATGCCTTTTGGCTTGATAAATGCACCTAGTACCTTCATGAGATTGATGAACCATGTCCTTAGGGAATTCATACGTTATTTTGTGGTATTATACTTTGTTGACATCGTAGTTTTTAGCCAAACCTAAGATGATCATGTAGAACACCTCGGAAAGGTTTTTGAAGTGATTAGAAAGGAAACCTTGTATGCCAATCTTAAGAAATGTACTTTTGGAACAGATAACATTGTCTTCTTAGGTTTTGTTGTGATTACAAATGGTGTTAAGGTTGACGAGGAAAAGATAAAAGCGATTAAGGAGTGGCCGAGTCCAAAGAATGTTTGTGAAGTAAGGAGCTTCCATGGCCTAGCTGGGTTTTACCGGAGATTTGTCATAGACTTTAGCACTATAGCAGCTCCACTCACTGAGGTTATCAAAACGAATGTGGGATTTAAGTGGGAGCAGGCACAAGAGAAGACATTCCAGTTCTTGAAAGACAAGCTCACACAATCCCTGGTGCTCTCTCTTCCTAACTATGATAAAACTTTTGAAATTGAATGTGATGCCTCAGGAGTTGGTATTGGTGCTATTGTTATTCAGGAAAGGAAGCCCATAGCCTACTTTAGTGAGAAACTTGGAGGGGCCACACTCAATTACCCAACCTATGACAAAGAACTATATGCGCTTGTGAGGGCCTTGCAAACTGGCAACATTACCTTTGGCCCAAGGAGTTTGTCATCCATACCGACCATGAGTCACTCAAACATCTGAAAGGGCAACAAAATCTGAACAAAAGACATGCTTGGTGGGTCGAATTCGTTGAGACTTCCCTTGTGTGATCAAATACAAGAAAGGTACGTGAATATTATTGACAGAGGAAAAACTAATAAGACCTATCTTGACCTACAAGGCAAGTGTGAGCACGAAAATTCAGTTTGAATAACAAGGGAAAAGAAAAAGGAGAGAGTTATTATTAACCACATGGTTAAAATGGTTAAATAGCTGCCTTGGAAGAAGAATCAAGGTGACAAGGACATGTCCATGCTACACACAGTCTTGGTAACCATGTAACCTTGTCATTTAGCCAAGAATAGACACACCAAATGGTCATAAGACCGTTTGCAGCTATTGCCCTCTCTTCTCATTGGTTGTTGACAAGCTCCTCCTCTATTCAAGCTCATCCACAAGTTTAAATTCTGAATTGTTTTGTGTTCAAATTGTAAATCCTCTATAAAAGGGCTGTAAAGACTTAATGTATGAAACAACTCTTAGGAGATTCTTCTCAGAAGTCTAAGACATTTCTCATCTTCTCATGCTTTTCTTTGAGTTTCTGGATTCAATTCTTCTCATTTCTCCTCTCTAATCTCACTATTCTTTCATGATACCAGAGAGTTTTGAGGCATATGCCTTGATGAGATCCTCCCAGTCACTCTTCTTAACATACTCCATGGATACATTCATAGCAAGCTCCCCTCCTTGTTTGGATGAACTTGCCGGTTCAGTCACAACCTTTTGAGAGATGTTAGCCTTTGAATCCTTGAACAGATTTGGCTTGAAGTCCTTAGGCTTGAGATTAAGATGAAGTATCCAGCACTTATCCTTGATGTGGCTATGCCTCTTACAATGTTCACACATCACACTCTTCCTATCCTCTTGCTTAAAAACGCTCTTGTTGGCCATGACTAGTTCTCCATTTCCACCAAAAACACCAATGTTGTCTTGCTCCTTTTGAATCCGTGAGCAAACTTCTTTGAAATCAGGAAGTTTTGGCTCTCTTAGGATGGACTTAATCATATCCCTAAAGGCTATATTTATGTTGAGAAGGAGCCCAAATATCTTGTCTTGTTCCTTCCTTTCAGTAAGAACCTTTGGATCCATAGAACTTGGTCTTAACATGTCAAGCTCAGACCATGTTGATTGGAACTTGCCTAGGAATTTTGTGAACTCCATATCCTCTTGGTGTAGATCATTGAGAGCCTTCTTAACCTCATTCACAAGACTGTGGTTTGAAACATCCCCATACACCCTCTTGAGAATCTCCCAAAGAGACTTGGCGGTTTCACAATATGAATAAACTTCAAGTATGGATGGGTCCAATGAATTTTGGAGGAATCCAAGGACTGATTGATCTTCTTGGAACCACCTAGCATGTCTAGAGATAGGAATAAATACTTTGTGACCTTTATAGATGAGAAATAAAACATTACTTCCATCTAAAGATAGGGTTTATGAGGCATTTATAATCTTTCATATTTATGTTACTAATCAATTCAATGCCAAGATCAAAGTGTTCAGATCAGATAATGGAGGGGAATACACAAGTCAAAGACTCAAAGCACACTTAAACAAACATGGAATACTACATCAAACTAGCTGCCCACACACACCACAACAAAATGAAGTTGCTGAAAGAAAGAACCGACACTTAATGGAAGTAGCAAGATCCAATGTTTCATACCAAGGGAAAATGGCTAAAATCAAGAACAATTCTCGTCGTGCTCATTTCAACCTGAATTTAGTACCAGTGCGTTAAACCACATGAACAATGATATAATTTAAACTTTCTACGTCGTCAATGAAACGTGAAAAACTGCTGACTCAAGTGACACATGGCAGCTGACTCAGCATATCAATTGATGGACGAAAATGCTGTTTAAAACTACATCGTTTTGCACTTTAACCAAAACGACGTCGTTTTGACTTATGATAAAAAAAATTATACAGATTAAAAAATCAATTTGTAAGATTTAACTACACAAAAACATTTCATCTGAAATATATATATATATATATATATATTAAATCATGGCTTTGTTTTTTTGTAAATTTTACATTCTTCAAATCATATATGTATATATATATACACAAAAGCATTTCATCTACAATATATATATATACATATATGATTTGAAGGATATAAAATTTACAAAAAAACAAAGCCATGATTTAATATATATATATATATATATTTTTTAGATGAAATGTTTTTGTGTAGTTAAATCTTACAAATTTATTTTTTAATTTGTACAATTTTTTTTATCATAAGTCAAAACGACGTCGTTTTGATTAAAATGCAAAAAGACGTAGTTTTAAAATACATTTTCCTCCATCAATTGATATGCTGAGTCAGCTCCCATGTGTCACATGAGTCAACAGTTTTTCACGTTTCATTGACGACATTAGAAATTTCGTTGCAAAATGCACTCTCGATATAGTTCGTGTAGAAAATGCAAATTATATCATTGTTCATGTGGTGTAATACACTCGTACTAAATTTAGTTTGAAATGAGCATGACGAAAATTGTTCACGTTGATTTTGGCCTTTTCCCCTTCATAACAATGTTCCTAAAAGTTTTTGGGGAGATGCAGTCTTGGTTGCTTGCCACCTCATCAATTTGGATTCCAACCAAAGTCTTACAAGACATATCCCCATTTGAGGTACTAAATAAAACTAAACCCTCCACTGATCATTTACTTGTATTTGGGTGTGTGTGCTTTGTGTATGTTCCAGGTGATCTAAGAAACAAGTTGGAGGCAAAGAGCATCAAGTGTATGTTCCTTGGATATTCGACAACACAAAAAGGTTATAAGTGTTATGATCCGAGCAATAACAGGACATATGTGTCTAGATATGTCAAGTTCATAGAAAAACGAAGCTAATATGATCATAAAGATTCGGAAGGATTAAAAGATCTTTCAAGGTCACCTTCTGATTTGGCTACGAGTTTGAGGTTTCTCTGAAATCATTTGGGAAATGATGTGCCAAAGGATTCAAGACAAGAAGAAGCAAGAACCCCAAGTAGTTGACAAGATACCCAAGAGAATGAACAAGGGGCAGTAACTCAAGAACCAACTCAAATCAAAGAAGAAGGTACGGCCCAAAACTAAGAACAAGACGACTTGGAAGTGGGTACAGAGGAACCTATTCACCAAATGGAAGAGGAAACGGTTGAAGAGGAGGATGCACCACCTGTTCAGCAACTAAGGAGGAGTACTAGACTTAGGAAAGACCCATCCAATTGGGTGAACACTAGGATCTTCTACAACAACCAGGCCGTGGCTCATCCCATACAAGCTGTTTGTTCCCTTTACCTCTTGCCATCTAATCATCAAGCATTCCTTGGAAAGATTGAACAAATTCAGATTCCAAGGACTTATGAAAAAGCTAGGAGCAAGAAAGAATAGTTAGATGCAGTAAGAGATGAGAAGGGAGCTATGGAATGGAATCATACATTGGATATAGAAGAACTTCCCAAAGGCAAGAAGGCTGTGAGTTCCAAGTGGGTGTTCACCATCAAGTATAAGAGAAATGGGGACATAGAAAGGTACAAGGCATGTCTAGTTTCAAGAGGTTTCACTCAGACATATGGAGAGGACTATAGTGATATATTTGCACTGGTGGCTAAGCTACACACCGTAAGGATTGTTCTTTCACTAGCTACGAATCTGACTTGGGACTTATGGCAAATGGACGTCAAGAATGCATTCCTACAAGGAGAACTTGACGAGGAAGTGTATATGACTACACCACCATGCCTTGAAGATCTTTGCAAAGAGGAAAAGGTTCTAAGACTCAGGAAGGTAATATATAGGTTGAAGCAGTCACCAAGGGTGTGGTATCACAAATTAAGCTCCACACTTACTGATAATAGGTTTAGGAAATCCCATTCAGATCATACTTTGTTCACTCGTCAAAACCCCAAAGGAATTGTGGTGGTCTTGCTTTATGTGGATAACCTTATCATCATAGGAGATGATAAGGAAGGAATTCAGTCCACAAAGTCCTTCTTAAACAGATCATTTGACATCAAGGATCTTGGAGAGTTGAAATACTTCTTGGGTATTGAAGTGTGTCGGTCTCAGGAAGAGCTATTTCTATCCCAAAGCAAGTATGCTCTTGATCTGTTGACAGACACTGGAAAGCTTGGGGCTAAACCGACCAAAACTCCTCTTTAAGATGGCAACAAGGTCAAAGAAAAGATGGAGAAAGCTGATGAGTTATTTAAGGATGTTTCTTAGTATAGGAGACTAGTTGGGAAGCTGATCTACCTAAACCTCACACGACCAGATTTGTGTTTTGCTGTGAATCAAGTGAGTCACCATATGCAAAAACCTATTGTATATCATTGGAGCATGGTAGAAAGAATCCTTAGATACATCAAAGGATCTCCTGGTCAAGGCATATGGATGGGCAAGAATGGGAACACTGAGATTGTCGGGTATTGTGATGCAGATTGGGCTAGTGATAGCGTGGATAGGAAATCAACCACTGGATATTGCACCATCATTGGTGGGAACTTAGTCACTTGGAAGACTAAGAAGCAGGAGGTGGTATCATGTTCTAGTGCTGAAGAAGAATATAGGGCTATGAGGAAGCTGACAAATGAAGTAACTTGGCTCAAAGCGCTCTTGAAAGATTTCGGTATTAAAAAACCAGGGCCAATTACCTTCCCTTGTGATAATCAGGCAACAATTCACATAGCTTCAAACTCAGTGTTTCACGAGAGGACCAAGCACATAGAGATCGACTGTCACAAGGTTAGGGAGAAAGTTCAAGATGGAAATATTCTGCCATGTTATACAAGGAGTGAACACCAACTAGCTGACATCTTCACAAAGGCAGCAAATCTCAAAGTTTGCAAGAATATCTTTAGCAAACTTGGGCTTTATGGTTTATCACATCCATGATCAAAGGTCCCCTAATCCAAGAGCAACACACTCTTTTTCCCTTATTAAGGTTTTGTCACAAGGGGTTTTCCTTCATAAGATTCTTAATGAGGTGATGCCTTGGGTTCAAAAGCTTAAGACTTTAGGATGATTCCAAAGTCTTTGGCTTGAGGGGGAGTATTGACATAGGAAAATCAAATAAGACCTATCTTGACCTACAAGGCAAGTGTGAGCACAAAAATTCAGTTTGAATAGCAAGGGAAAAGAAAAATGAGAGAGTTATTATTAACCACATGGTTAAAATTGTTAAATAGCTGTCTTGGGAGAAGAATCAAGGTGACAAGGACATGTCCATGCTTCACACAGTCTTGGTAACCATGTAACCTTATCATTTAGCCAAGAATAGACACACCAAACGGTCATAAGACCACTTGCAGCTCTTGCCCTCTCTTCTCATTGGTTATTGACAAGCTCATCCTCTATTCAAGCTCATCCACAAGTTTAAAATCTGAATTGTTTTGTGTTCATATTGTAAATCCTCTATAAAAGGGCTGTAAAAAAAACTTTATATACGAAAAACCTCCTAGGAGATTCTTCACATTTCTCCTTTCTAATCTCATTGTTCTTTCAAATATAGTAGCCGATGCTCTTTCTCGGAGGTATGTGCTCTTGAAATGTTTAGAAGTTAAACGGCTAGGGTTTGAGCAAATCAAAGAGTTATATGCTAATGATGCTGATTTTATGGATATTTATGCTTCTTGTGAGAGGTTTGGTACTGTAAAATACTTTAAGAGTGAAGGCTTCTTATTTTATGATAATTGGTTATGTGTACCTAACTGCTCTTTCGAGACTTGTTTGTTAAGGAAGCACATTCAGGTGGTCTTACAGGTCACTCTAGCGTGGCAAAGACATTAAATGTATTGCAGGAACATTTCTTTTGGCCACACATGAGGAGTGATGTTGAGAAAGATTGCCAAAGATGTGTAACTTGCAAGCAAGCCAAATCCACAATCGAAAAGCACGGTTTGTATGCCCCTGTTCCTATACCTTTGCACCCTTGGCATGATATTTCGATGGATTTTGTTGTTGGATTTCCTAGAACTAAGACTGGAAAGGATTATGTGTTTGTTGTAGTTGATAGGTTTTCCAAAATGACTCACTTTATTCCTTGTCATAAGACGGATGATGCCGTTAACATTACCGGATTATTCTTTAAGGATATAGTTAGACTTCATGGCATGCCTAGGACCATAGTATCATATAAAGACACTAAGTTCCTTAGTTACCTTTGGAAAACACTTTGGTCTAAACTAGGAACTAAGCTTTGTTTCTCCACAACTTGTGACCCGTAAACGGATGGTTAAATTGAAGTTGTTAATAGAACTTTGTCTATTTTGTTAAGAGCTTTGATTAAAAAGAATATTAGGACTTGAGAAGAATGCTTGCATAATGTTGAATTCGCATACAATTATGCTAGGCATACTATTTCTAAATACTCACCATTCGATTTGTTTATGGGTTCAATTCCATCTCATCTTTGGATCTAATACCTTTACCTTTGAGTGAAAGGACGAGCATTGATGGAAAGAAAAATGCTGAATTGGTTAAAAAAATTCAAGAGAAGCCTTGACTCAATATTAAAAATAAGAGTAAGATGTATACTAAACAAGCCAATAAAAGCCAAAAAGAGTTAGCATTTAAGGAAGGATACTTGGTGTGGATACATTTGCACAAAGATAGATTTCTGAGTGAAAGGAAATCCAAGCCAATACCTAGGATTGATGGCCCATTCAAAGTCATCAAGAAGATCAATGACAATTCATACCAGCTAGATCTTCAAGGTAAGTACCAAGTGAGTTCAAGCTTCCATATTACTGATTTGGTTCCATATTTTGCAGATGAAACAAAGTTGAGGTCAAATCTTTCTCAACTGGGGGAGGATGATGTGAGCATGGCCAGCAAGGAACCACAACCTATGGAGCAGCTTGAACCAGAGGAGGAAAAAGCCACTAAAGATGCTAAGGAGCAGCTACAACCTGCGGATATTGGAGATGAAAACATACAAATCTTTAATGGCCCCATTACCCGATCCAAGCAAGCCAAACTTAAGACAACACTACAACATATTCTCAACACCATTCAGGCCAGTTTAGTGTTTGCTAATCCAACCACATTGGTTGTGATTCTAGCCACCTAAAACTCCCCAAGAGAGGGGCCTTGGATTGTACTCTTTTTCTCTATTCTTAGTTTTGTCCCAATGGGTTTTTGATACGTATGAGGATAGACATCCTCCCATACTATATCAGTATTGAAGGCGACCTAAAACTTCAGCAGAAATGGGCTCTCGGGAGAAGCTTCAGGAGAAGGAAGAGGGGCTTAATGGATCAGTAAAGTAGCTGCTGAACCTAATTCAACCAAGGGAATTAACCATGGAACAGTTTGAAGATCCCAAGACATGTACTGTCAGAGAATAAGCGATCCTGGAAAGGGGTGGAATATTTGGAAGATTTTCTGTTGAGAAGAGGAGTATATAAAGGAAGAAAAGTGGAATGAGGAAGACATCACTGAAGAATCGACTGAGTGAGGGGGAGTTAGAGAAGTAATTTTCTTTTGCTTTGAATCTTGAATTTATTCAGGGAGAAGAATACAAGTATTGTGATCTCTAACACAAAACTCATCATTTTGGTATAAGAGCAAAGATTTTGGTGAAATAGGGAAGAAGGGAGACACTGGAAAAGACATGGAAGGAATCTTACGCGAGACTGTTGATCATATGCAGCTGGAGGTCAGCAAGATAGACGACTTGGAGGGGAGTGTTGTGGCGATCCAGCAGCAGCTCGGGAAGCTCAGCATGCTCGATCGTTTGGAGCAGCTTCTCGTACACGGTGACGTACGATCGGAACTGACAAGCAGGTGGACATGCCAGCGAAGGGCAATGCTGCCAATCATGCTATCTGCAGAGTCGGTGCTTCAGAACCAGGAGAAGGGTCTGGTTAAACTTCGGGAACTTTTCCAGCTCGAGTTGAGCTTCAGGGAGGCTAAGATCCTTGCAGCTCAAACACCTTACCTGTGCGAATCCATGCTAGAAAAACTGTTCCAGATCGGACTGGCACCGCATGAGAGGATGGGAGTTCGTCTCTTCGAGCCTAGAGGGCTTGATCGTTTGATGTTGGTAGCGCAGAGGGTGGAGGATTGGGCCTTAATTTGATGGGAGCCTCACATAACAGTCGAATAAGTTGGGCCCAAGATCCAGGTTTGACCCAACTGAGAATAGGGTTAACACACGCGGATTAGGGCATCACAGTCAGCCGCCTGCCTTCACGATTCCGCGAACAGCACCTCAAACGCATTGCATGGAGGCGAACCAGCGGGGGGCTCTGATTCGGATACACGACAGGAGAACACCTTACCGGAGATTTTCAGAGCCTGAACTACGCAAAAGGAAGCGACAGGGGTTGTGCTTCAAGTGCGACAATAAATGGAACTCTGGACACCGTTGCCGGTACAGGGAACTACACGTCATAGTGATGAGAGTAGATGTAACGGAGTCACGGGTAGAGGACCAAAAGGAAGGGGAGATAGACGAGTAGCTCGAAGGAGAGGAGGAAGAGTTCGTGGACCAAGCTGAGCTCTCTCTCAACACTTTGGTGGGGCTCTCGTCACCGAGGAAGATGAAGCTGCGAGATAAGGTCCAGGGTCAAGATGCCATCGTCATGATTCATAGTGGCACCTCGCACAACTTCATCTCAGAACAACTAATGAAACAATTGAATCGCACAGTTGAGGACTCCCTGGGGTATGGGGTGTTACTTGCTACGGGAGTCACCATCAATGAAGGAGGGATATACCATAAAGTACAGCTGGAACTGCAAGGGATGATTATTACTGCCGATTTTTTTCCAATCCAACTTGGAAATGCGGATGTGATTTTGGGTATGCAGTGGTTAGAAACTCTCGGACAGATGGAGGTTAATTGGAAATTGCAGGTCATGCATTTTGTGGTGAATTAGGAGAAGATAACGATCACGGACATGAGCTTGTTTTGGATTTTGGTTTGGGGTTTGCAGAAGGCGATCAGAAAGCAAGGACAGGAGCTTGTTTTGGAATTTGCAGGGGCGCAGTCAATCCCAAACAGTGACGGAGTCGAGATTCCTCAGGAGGTACAATCAGTCTTGAGGAGATTCCCTATGGTTTTTGAGGAACCTAAAGTCTTGCCTCCTTCACGGGGTCAGGAACACGCCATCGTTCTCAAAGCAGGCTCGGATCCTGTGAAGGTAAGGCCCTTCCACTACCCTCAGTGCAGAAGGCATAAATCGAGAGTCAAATAGCTGATATGCTTAAGGCAGGGGGGATACAGCCAAACAAAAGCCCTTTTTCCAGCCCGGTATTATTGGTGCGGAAAAAAGACTAGAGTTTACGTTTCTACATGGATTACAGAGCACTCAACAAGGTAATAACAACATATAGCTATCAAATTATTCTTATTGATCAGCTACTGGATGAACTCAACGGAGCTAGGGTATTTTCGAAACTAGATTTTAGGTCAGTCTACCATCAAATCCGAGTAAAGGCGGAAGCTATTCCTAAGACAACATTTTGCACCCACGACGGTCACTAAGAGTTTAGGGTAATGCCGTTCGGGTTAATGAATGCACCAGCTACCTTCCAGTCCCTAATGAACGATGTCTTCCGACAATTTCTATGAAAATTTGTGTTGGTATTCTTTGACGACATTCTAGTATATAGTAGAGATATGTCGTCACACCTGAGCGATTTGGAAACAATGTTGGAGATACTAGAACAGCACCAGTT
The DNA here is from genome assembly GCA_018901935.1 of Pugionium cornutum. Lineage (NCBI taxonomy): Eukaryota > Viridiplantae > Streptophyta > Magnoliopsida > Brassicales > Brassicaceae > Pugionium > Pugionium cornutum. The sequence goes on along the minus strand of CM032156.1, from coordinate 21,530,889 downwards.
GTACGCAAATCGCCGGAAATGACAGTTTGGGAGTTCAAGAATTTAATATTTGGGTCATCTAATATCAGAAGTAGGGGTTGAGGCTGATTCTAAAATAGAGTCCATGGTGCGCTGGCCAGAACCGAGATCGGTAACTGAACTCCACGGGTTTTTGGGACTTATGGGGTATTACTGGAAGTTCGTGAAGGATTATGGTAGAATAGCAAATTCACTCACTTTGCTGCTCAAGAAGGATCAATTTTAATGGAACCCGGACGCGACAACAGCTTTTGAAAAACTCAAATGGGCGATGTCGGAGGAACCGGTTTTAAGTTTACCTAACTTTAATGAGTTATTTGTGGTGGAGGTAGATGCTTCAGGTCACGGTTTGGGGGCGGTATTGATGCAACAACAAAGGCCGGTAACCTATTATAGCCGCGCCTTATCCGATCCGGAAAGGCTCAAATCGATTTATGAGAAAGAGTTGATGGAGATAGTAACGGCAATTCAAAAATGGTGTCACTATTTGTTCGGGAGGAAGTTCATAGTTTGGACAGATCAGCGCAGCCTCAAGTTTCTACTCGAGCAGCTCAAAATAGGGCTGGAATATCAAAAATGGCTAATAAATTGATGGGCTTCGATTTCAACATTCACTATAAACCCGAAACCGAAAACAGAGTGGAAGATGCACTGTCCAGGTACAACAATGTGACTTCACTTATGGCACTAACAATTCCAGCATCGATTCAGGTAGAAGAAATATGCCAGGAGGTGGAAAAACATACACAATGGGGAAAAATGAATACCTATCTCCAACAAAATTCCTCGCTACATCCGGATTATGCACTGGTGTAGGGCCGATTTCTGCGTAAAAGCAAGTTAGTGGTGGTTTCAGACTCGCCAATAACCAGCCAAATTTTGGTGGAATTTCACGACAGTATGGAGGGTGGTCACGCGGGGGTACTTAAGATACAAAAAAGGATAGCATAATTGTTCTATTGGAGGGGAATGTTGACCGATATCCAAAGTTATGTAGCCGAATGCAGCATATGTCGATGCCAAAAATACTGACACTCGCTCCAGGTGGTTTACTCAAGCCCTACCTATTCAAACGCAAATTTGGGAAGATGTGAGTATGAATTTTGATGAGGGAATGCCCACTTCCCAAGGGAAAAACTCAATCATGGTGGTAGTGGATTGGTTGTCCCAATATGCTCATTTCATGGGACTCTGACACCCCTTTAATCGGCTGAGATTGCAGGTAATTTCGTTCAAGAAATAGTCCGTCTACATGGGTTTCCGTGCACGGTAGTTTTGGAAAGGGAAAAAAATTTTATGAGCCTGTTTTGGTGGGAGTTATTTCACCTAGCCGAAACTACACTCAAGTATGGTACATCATACCATCCTTAGACGGATCGGCAGTCGGTGGTGGAAAACCACACGCTAGAGACATATTTGCGTTACTATGCAAGTGAGAAACCAAGGACTTGGATGAGTTATTTGGTTTGGGCCGAACATTGGTATAATAAGGCCTACCATACGACAATAAATATGATGCTGTTCAGAGTGGTTTATATGCACGATCCTCCAAGATTGATCAAGTACAGATCAGGGTCGTTGGCTGTAGAAGACTTAGGGGAACAGCTGTTGGAAAGAGATCGTGTTTTGGAGAAGCTACGCGTGAACTTAGAACGTGCACAACAATTAATGAAGACGTATACCAATGGGCACACGTAGGGATGTGGAATTTCAGGTGGGAGATTGGGTGTATCTCAAGATTAAGCCGTATCGGCAAACAACGTTGGCCTCACGCACAAATCAGAAGCTATCGGCCAGGTATTATGGACCGTATGAAGTGGCAGCAAGGATTAGAGAGGTAGCCTACAGGTTGAATCTTCCACCAAGAGCTAAAATACATAACATATTTCACGTTTCTTTGTTGAAGCAATCGATAGGTAATCATCTGAGGAGTTCTCCATGACCGGCTCAGCTTACCAAGGAAGTGGAGTTGATTCATGATCCAAAGAGGTGAGAGGCTCACGGCACGATGATAAATCAAGCAGGATGGAATTGTTGGTGCGTTGGAAATGCACAGGGGAACATGAAGATTCATGGATCTCAGCTGAACAGTTTGAGGGGGTATATCCGGACTTCAATCTTGCGGACGAGATGGATTTCCACGGGTGGGGTATTGATACGTATGAAGGCAGACATCCTCCCATACTGTATCAGTATCAAGGCGACCCAAAACCTCAGCAGAAATGGGCTCTCGGGAGAAGCTTCAGGAGAAGGAAGAGGGGCCTAATGGATAAGTAATGCAGCACCTGGGCCTAACTCAACAAACGGAATTAATCATGGTACAATTTGAAGATCCCAAGGCAGGTAATGTCAGAGAATAACAGATCCTGGAAAGGGGAGGAATATTTGGAAGATTTGCTGTTGAGAGGAGAAGTATATAAAGGAAGAGAAGTGGGAAGAGGAAGGCATCATTGAAGAATTGACTGAGTGAGGGGGAGTAAGAGAAGTAATTTTCTTTTGCTTTGAATCTTGTATTTATTCAGGGAATAGAATACAAGTATCGTTATCTCTAACACAAAACTTATCAGTTTTCTAAGATAGGTTTTTGACAAACTTCTTGGTGAATCAAGATCCATTCTATCTCATCATCCACGAAATAAGAGAGGAAGAATCAAGTCAAAACATTATTTACTTCTTAGTCTTTGTCTTTGTTGTCTTTGTAATTCCCTAAGTATATTCTTTAATGTTTTGGTCGAATTATAGAAGTCATTTTCAATTTCCTAGACTACTATAAGTACTCTCTTGTATCCTTCTTTTTGGATCATAAAACATTTTAAGTTGATCAACTAGTTAAAATGATCATTCTAAACTGATCATTGGTGCTCATTTAGCAAAGGTTTACAAATAAAGTATAATGCATTACATCACACAGTTTGGGATAGATTGGATTACTTGGAGGCTTTGTCGTAGCTATTTCTGTCTTTAATTTAATAACAATATAGAAATCTGAGCTAGCTTAACGTGGGTGTTGGATTTGTGTCATTCTGATCTCTAAATCAAAGTTATGGACAATTTTAGTGCGGACATGTCAAGTTGATCGGCCAGTTAAAATGGTCATTATAACAATATCATTGGTGCTCCTTGAGTAAACACTTATAAATGAAACATAATGCATCACATCACATATTTTTGGATACATTGGTTTACTTGGAGGCTTTGTCGTAGCGCTTTCATCCTCAAATGTTGTCACAATATTGAATATTGAGCTAGATTAATGTGTGCGTTGTATTCATGTCATTTTGAGCGCTAAATCAAATATTAAAGACGATTTGGTGCAGACATATCAAGTTGATACGCTAGTTAAAATGATCATTCTAAACTGATCATTGGTGCCCATTTAGCAGCTCTCCTCAACAAGTTCCAGGATGTGTTCCCGGAAGAGATACCAGTAGGCTTACCTCCCCTACGAGGCATAGAGCACCAGATCGACCTCGTGCCCGGTGCAGCCCTGCCCAACCGGCCAACCTACCGGATGAGTCCCGAAGAGTCCAAAGAGCTTGAGAAGCATGTCAAAGAGCTCCTGGAGAAAGGCTATGTTCAAGAGAGCCTCAGTCCATGTGCCGTAACAGTGCTACTAGTGCCCAAGAAGGATGGGACTTGGCGAATGTGCGTGGACTGCCGAGCAATCGACAACATCACAGTCAAGTACTGGTATCCGATACCACGGCTGGATGACATGCTAGATAAGCTGAGTGGAGCCACGGTCTTCTACAAGATAGACCTCAAGAGTGGATACCACCAGGTCAGGATGAAGGAAGGTGATGAATGGAAGACTGCTTTCAAGACAAAGCAAGTGCTCTACGAGTGGACAGTCATGCCATTCGGCTTGATTAATGCCCCAAGCACCTTCATGCGCCTTATGAACCAAGTTCTTAGGGCGTACATCAGTAAGTTTGTAGTGGTTTACTTTGATGATATACTAGTTTATAGTAAGTGCCTACGGGAACACCTCACACATCTTGAGATGGTACTTAAAACCCTTTGACAAGAAGAGCTTTATGCCAATCTCAAGAAGTGCATTGTTTGTACTGATAAACTTGTCTTTTTAGGCTTCCTTGTAAGTTCACAGGGCCTACAGGTTGATGTAGAGAAGATTCGAGCCATACAAGAATGGCCAACACCAAGAAACAACAGCCAAGTGAGGAGCTTCCACGGACTGGCCAGCTTCTATAGGAGATTCGTGCACAACTTCAGCAGCATTGCCTCACCATTGACGGCAGTAGTGAGCTGGGGAGAAGCTCAGGAGAAGGCATTCCAGGCCTTGAAGGACAGCCTTACACATGCACCAGTGCTAGTCCTGCCCGACTTCAACAATACGTTTGAAGTGGAGTGTGATGCCTCTGGAATAGGCACAAGAGCAGTGCTAACCCAAGGAGGGAGGCCAGTGGCATACTTCAGTGAGAAGCTAGGTGGTGCCTCACTGAACTACCCCACTTACGACAAGGAGCTTTATGCCCTTGTCCGAGCATTGGAGACTTGGCAGCATTACTTGCTGTGCAAGGAGTTTGTGATCCACACTGATCACGAGACTCTCAAACACCTCATAGGGCAAACCAATCTCAAGAGGAGACATGCCAGGTGGATGGAGTTCATAGAGACCTTCCTGTACGTCATCAAGTACAAGAAGGGCAAAGACAATGTGGTAGCCGATGCACTATCAAGGAGGTTTGCCTTGATATCCACCATGGAGGCAAAGGTCCTAGGATTCGAGCACATCAAGGACCTGTACAAGGATGATCCTGACTTTGCTAAGAGCTACAAGGAGTGTGGCACATGGAGTCATGGCAAGTTTTACATCCATGAGGGATTCTTGTTCCGAGAGAGAAGGTTGTGCATACCACAAGGATCAATAAGGGAGCTTATCATCCGAGAAGCTCATGGAGGAGGACTCATGGGCCACTTTGGTGTCGACAAGACTCTAGCAGTGGTCAAGGAGCACTTCTACTGGCCACAAATCAAGAGGATAGTAGAAGCTCATTGTGCAAGGTGATTCACTTGCAAGAAGGCAAAGTCCCGAGTGCAACCTCACGGGTTGTATCTCCCACTGCCCATACCTACGCATCCATGGGTGGATATATCAATGGACTTTGTTCTAGGTCAACCCAAGATCAACCACAAAGACACAATCTTTATAGTGGTGGACAGATTCTCCAAGATGGCACACTTCATTCCGTGTGCCAATGTCAATGATGCCATGCAAACAGCCGAGCTGTTCTTCAAGGAGATAGTACGGCTTGATGGAGTGCCAAGGACAATCGTATCAGACAGGGACACCAAGTTCCTCAGCCATTTCTGGAGGACCCTTTGGAGGAAGCTAGGCACGAAGCTACTCTTCTCTACCACCTGCCATGCTCAAATCGATGGCCAAACTGAAGTTGTCAACAGGACACCATCAACTCTTCTCAGGACTACACTAGGGAAGAACCTCAAGACTTGGGTGGAGTGCCTGCCATTCATAGAGTTCGCTTACAACCGAGCCGTGCACTCAACAACCAAGAAGACACCATTTGAAGTAGTATACGGTTTCAACCCTCTCACCCCATTGGAGCAAACGCCACTGCCACCAGCAGAGATGACCAACCTCAATGGAGCATCCAAGGCAGAATTCATAAGGAAGTTACACCAGAAGGTAGCAGAGAACTTGGAAAAGAGGACCGGGCAGTACGTGACTCATGCCAACAAGAGAAGAAAGGAGGTGATCATTCAACCACGCGATTGGGTGTGGCTACACCTACGGCATGAGAGGTTCCCCAACCTAAGGAGTTCCAAGCTAGCACCAAGAGGAGATGGACCATTCAGAGTGCTGGAGAGGATCAACAACAACGCCTACCGGATCGAGCTCCCAAGTGAGTTTAATGTGTCCAACACGTTCAACGTAACTGACTTAGCTCCTTTCCATGCAGATGAACCAGTTTTGAGGTCAAAACCTACTGAAGAGAGAGGAGATGAGGAGGACATCAAGTCGTATGTCCGGCCAGGAGACCAGACTGGCCGACCAGGAAGCTTGTCCGAGACAGCCGGGCCATCTTGCACGTCTGCCGGCCCAAGCGGTACCACTGAACCCTCGACCAATAGGACCGGACCGATGAGCATTGCCGGCGTAGAGGCCCAAGCTTCCGGCAAAATTGGTGGCAGCGTGGATGACACCGCCGGCCCCCTTAGTGATGCCGCCGACTCCGGGATCAACTTGGCCGGTCCAGAAGGCATTCCAGCCAGTACCTCGCACAGTCCAGCTTCAGTACATGCTGGAAGGAGCCGAGTACACGGGCATTTCAACTTCTACACAAGGAGACTCGGACCAGATAAGCTACCAGCTTCAGTACATGCATCAAGAGGAAGTCTATACACCAGTAGTGCCACTAGGAGCAATGACAAGGAGAAGATCAAGAGCACTCTTCCAAGAGTTCAGCCTATGGGTCGACAAGCTCCTAGAGGAAGATCGACTAAGGACAATGGGCCAGAAGTGCAAAGAAGAGTCCAAAGGCTTCTCAACAATCCAAGGGACATCAGAGACTTGGGCTTTAGTGGCAAGAGAGGTCAGGGCCCGAAGTTTCTTAACCCTACTCCAAGTCGAAGACTAGGAGCAAGGCACGTGCATGCCACAAGGATGGCCACCTTCCATTTCTTGGCCTTGAGGTAAGTAAGGTAAGTTTTCAATTCGAGTATTTGCCTCTTTTTGTTTTGCAGGGTAGTGATACAAGCCTTGATTCAAGGATGTATGCGCGTGGGCTGTTTGTAGAAGATTAGGTGAGAAACTCAACCTTAGGCTTCTGGATAGGGGTTTTCTGGTTGGTAAACAATGGAAGGGTGAAGTGAACCACACGAGGGATGATGAACCTCGTGATAAATCACAAACTTAGAGCTAGGAGGGCTGGTCTCAACTAGGTTCTAAGCGCACAAGTCTCTTTTGAGAGAAAGCTTGTAGGAAAAAGTTCTACTTTATTAATAATCAAAAGGTTGTCGAACTACAATGCTGGAAGGAGCCTTATTAATATGCTCGACAGCTTGACCTTCTAGGGTCGACTCAAACAAATAAAAGGAAAGTTTACAAAAGTGCACAAAAGGAAAAGATACAAAAGTGCATAACCGAAAAAGGACCTATTCCTAAAATGTTTTTGACTCAAAAATGTAAAGCAACTAGATCCTACCCTGCAAAACAGAAAGAGGCATATATTCGAATGTAAACTTACCTTAACTCACCTCACGGCCAAGAAATGGAAGGTGGCCGTCCTTGTGGCATGCACGCGCCTTGCTCCTAGTCTTCGACTTGGAGTAGGGTTAAATATCTTTGGGCCCTGACCTCTCTTGCCACTAAAGCCCAAGTCTCTGATGTTCCTTGTGTTTTTGAGAAGCCTTTGGACTCTAATTTGCTCTTCTGGCCCATTGTCCTTAGCTGCTCTTCCTCTAGAAGCTTGTCGACCCATAAGCTGAATTTGTGGAAGAGTGCTCTTGATCTGCTTCTTGTCATTGCTCCTGGAGGTACCACTGGTGTAGATACTTCCTCTAAGTGCATGTCCTGGAGCTGGTAGCTCATTTGGTCTGAGTCCTCTTGTGTAGAAGTGGAAGTGTGCGTGTACTCGGCTGGATGGCCTGTACCGGCTGGATTGTGCGCGGTACTGGCCGGAATGACTTCAGGACCGGCCAAGTTGATCCCAGAGTTGGCGGTGTCATCAGGGGGACCGGCGGTGTCATTCACGTCCCCAACAAGTGTGCCGGAAGCTTGGGCCTCTCCGCCGGCGATGTTGACCGGTCTGGTCCTATAAGTCGAGGGTCCGGCGGTACTGTCTGGTCCGGCAGGCGCGCCAGATGGTCCTGCTGTCTCGGGCAAGCTTCCTGGTCGGCCAGTCTGGTCTCCTGGCTGGATGTACGACCTGATGTCCTCATCATCCCCTCCCTCTTCAGTAGGTTTTGTCCTCAAAACTGGTTCATCTGCATGGAAAGGGGCTAAGTCAGTAACATTGAACGTATTGGACACATTAAACTCACCTGGCAGCTCGATCCGGTAGGCATTGTTGTTGATCCTCTCGAGCACTCTGAATGGTCCATCTCCTCTTGGTGCTAGCTTGGAACTCCTTAGGTTTGGGAACCTCTCCTGCCGTAGGTGTAGCCACACCCAATCGCCTGGTTGAAAGATCACCTCCTTTCTTCCTTTGTTGGCATGAGTCACGTACTGTCCGGTCCTCTTCTCCAAGTTCTCTGCTACCTTCTGGTGTAACCTCCTTATGAACTCTGCTTTGGATGCTCCGCTGAGGTTGGTCATCTCAGCTGGTGGCAGTGGTGTTTGCTCCAATGGGGTGAGAGGGTTGAAACCGTATACCACTTCAAATGGGGTCTTCTTAGTTGCTGAGTGCACGGCTCGGTTGTAGGCGAACTCAATGAATGGAAGGCACTCCACCCAAGTCTTTAGGTTCTTCCCTAGTGTTGTTCTGAGAAGAGTTGATAGGGTCCTGTTGACAACTTCAGTTTGGCCATCGGTTTGAGGATGGCAAGTGGTTGAGAAGAGTAGCTTCGTGCCTAGTTTTCTCCAAAGGGTCCTCCAGAAATGGCTGAGGAACTTGGTGTCCCTATCTGATACGATGGTCCTTGGCACTCCATGAAGCCGTACTATCTCCCTGAAGAACAGCTCAGCTGTTTGTGTGGCATCATTGACATTGGCACATGGGATGAAATGTGCCATCTTGGAGAATCTGTCCACCACTACAAAGATTGCATCTTTGTGGTTGATCTTGGGCAGACCTAGAACAAAATCCATCGAGATGTCCACCCATGGATGTGTTGGTATGGGCAGTGGGAGATACAACCCGTGAGGTTGCACTCGGGACTTTGCCTTCTTGCAAGTAATGCATCTTGCACAATGTGCTTCTACTGTCCTCTTGATGTGTGGCCAGTAGAAGTGCTCCTTGACCACTGCTAGAGTCTTGTCGACACCAAAGTGGCCCATGAGTCCTCCTCCATGAGCTTCTCGGATGATAAGCTCCCTTAGTGATCCCTGTGGTATGCACAGCCTTCTTTCTCGGAACAAGAATCCCTCATGGATGTAGAATTTGCCATGACTCCCTGTGCTACACTCCTTGTAGCTCTCAGCAAGGTCAGGATCATCCTTGTATAGATCCTTGATGTGCTCGAATCCTAGGACCTTTGCCTCCATGGTTGATATCAAGGCAAACCTCCTTGATAGTGCATCGGCTACCACATTGTCTTTGCCCTTCTTGTACTTGATGATGTACGGAAGGTCTCTATGAACTCCATCCACCTGGCATGTCTCCTCTTGAGATTGGTTTGCCCTCTGAGGTGTTTGAGAGTCTCGTGATCAGTGTGGATCACAAACTCCTTGGACAGCAAGTAATGCTGCCAAGTCTCCAATGCTCGGACAAGGGCATAGAGCTCCTTGTCATAAGTGGGGTAGTTCAGTGAGGCACCACCTAGCTTCTCACTGAAGTATGCCACTGGTCTCCCTCCTTGGGTTAGCACTGCTCCTATGCCTATTCCAGAGGCATCACACTCCACTTCAAACGTCTTGTTGAAGTCGGGAAGGACTAGCACTGGTGCGTGTGTAAGGCTGTCCTTCAAGGCCTGGAATGCCTTCTCCTGAGCTTCTCCCCAGCTGAATCCCACGTTCTTCTTCACTACTGCCGTCAGTGGTGAGGCAATACTGCTGAAGTTGGGCACGAATCTCCTATAGAAGCTGGCCAGTCCGTGGAAGCTCCTTACTTGGCTGATGTTTCCTGGTGTTGGCCATTCTTGTATGGCTCGAATCTTCTCCTCATCAACCTGTAGGCCCTGTGAACTCACAACAAAACCTAAAAAGACAAGCTTATCAGTACAAAAGGTGCACTTCTTGAGATTGGCATAAAGCTCTTCTTGTCGAAGGGTTTTAAGGACCATCTCAAGATGTGTGAGGTGTTCCGTAGGCACTTACTATAAACAAGTATGTCATCAAAGTAAACAACTACAAACTTACTGATGTACGCCCTAAGAACTTGGTTCATAAGGCATGAAGGTGCTTGGGGCATTAGTCAAGCCGAATGGCATGACTGTCCACTCGTAGAGCCCTTGCTTTGTCTTGAAAGCAGTCTTCCACTCATCACCTTCCTTCGTTCTTACCTGGTGGTATCCACTTTTGAGGTCTATCTTGGAGAAGACCGTGGCTCCACTCAGCTCATCTAGCATGTCATCCAGTCGTGGTATTGGATGCCTGTACTTGACTGTGATGTTGTTGATTGCTCGGCAGTCCACGCACATGCGCGAAGTCCCATCCTTCTTGGGCACTAGTAGCACTGGTACGGCACATGGACTGAGGCTCTCTCGAACAAATCCTTTCTCCAGGAGCTCCTTGACTTGCTTCTCAAGCTCCTTGGACTCCTCTGGACTCATCCTGTAGGCTGGCCGGTTGGGCAGGGCTGCTCCGGGCACTAGATCAATCTGGTGTTCTATGCCACGTAAAGGAGGCAAGCTGGTATCTCCTCTGGAAATACATCCTGGAATTTGTTGAGGAGAGTTGCTACTTCATGAGGTAGCTCTACCTGTCCCTGTTCTATACTCAACACTTCCTTGAAAACCATTAGTAACATTAAGTCCTTCGAGGCTAAAGCTCTCCGGACATGACTAGGTTGAATAAGAAAGTTAGACTTGACAAGTTTCTTTTCCTTACTCATTTGGAGTTGTAGCTCATGTACTTGGGCAGGTGTAAGAGGAGCTAGGCTGACCTTTCTCTTGTCATGCACGAAGGTGTAGAGATTGGTTCTGCCATCATGCCTGGTCTCCTTGTCAAACTGCCATGGTCTTCCTAGCAGAAGATGGCCAGCTTGCATGGGCACCACGTCGCACACGACTTGGTCTTGGTACTTGCCCACACTGAATGGCACAGTGACTTGCTCATGGATCTTGAGCTCCACTTTGTCATCGAGCCATCTCAGTCTATATGGTCGAGGATGCCTTGTCTTCTCTAGACCTAGCTTATCAACCATATATGCACTAGCAACGTTAGTGCAAGAACCACCATCTATGATGAGGTTACATACCTTGCCCTTGATGGTGCAACGGCTGTGGAAGATGTTCTCCTTTGGATGGTCTCTGAAGGATCCACCATTGCATTGAGGATACGTCTAGTGACCAGCACTTCCCCCACATCAGGGTACTCAATGTCACCGTATTCTTCTTCTGGTTCACAGTCCTCTTCATCTTGGGGCTCATATTCTCCTGCCTCCGTAATCAGCATGACTCGGTTGTTTGGGCACTCCTTGAGATGTGTCCACGTCCCCTGCACTTGAAACAAGTTATGTCACGTGATCTTTGAGGGTTAGAAGACTTACCAGGCTCTCTCTGGTCACGGGTGGGTTCAGGAGGCTTGCTCTTGAACCTTGACTCGATCTCACGCTTTTGCCTTTGTCCACTGTCTTAGGCATGTTGCTTGGTGCCCAAGGTGTCTTAGGCTTGCTGCGGATGTCTTGGCTCTTACGTTTGATGTGCTGTTCAGCTTGCACAGATAGGTGGAACAAGTCCTTGAAGTCGTTGTAGATTTGCCTTTCCACCTTGCAGCTGATCCTTTCTTGGAGTCCATCCAAGAATTGCGCCATCAATGCTTCTTCATCATCATTGAGCTCCAATCTGTTCCTTAACCTCTCGAACTCTTCATAGTACTCCTCTACTGATCTGGTACCCTGCTTAAGAGTACGAAAACGTCGCTGCAAATCCCTATGAAAGTAAGGTGGAACATACCTTTGTCGCATGAGGTCTTTCATGTCGACCCATGAGTCTACGGGCCTCATTCTCTTCCTCCTTCTGTCAGATACCTCACGATCCCACCAGATGAGGGCATTGTCCGTGAGTTGTGCTACTGCCATTGAGACTCTCCTAGGTCCTGGTTGGTTGTAGTGATCAAAGATATGATCCATTCGCTTCTCCCAATCTAGGTAAGCCTCGGGTCTACTTTTCCTGCAAAAGTTGGAGGAGTTAGTTTAACATCAGGATGAATTACCCGGTTATAGGTGTGTTCATCTCCATCCTCATGACGTCTAGGAGGCATTCTTGGTCTCTGGTGAAGACCATATGGCTCAAAGCCATCATCTTCTGCCTCTGGTTGCCGTGGAGGTCCTCTCGGCCTATGGTGATAGTTATGAGGTTGCGTGTCCTCATCTCCATCTGGCTGGGGTTCCTCCTGTTCGTGCCGTGTCCTAAGGTACTCAGGACCCTCAGGACGATCTGGCTCAGCTCTCACGTGCCTTATGGCCTGGAATCTGACTGGTCTCTCCACGCTCTCCAACCTCTCGCCTATGGATGCGAGTTGTGTTTGGAGTGTGGTGAACATGGCCATCATGGCTTCAGCTGCGTCTCTATTCTCTTCTTCCATGTGTGCTACAAAGAAAGAAGACAATTAGGGTGCTCCTAAATTATTAGGAGAGTTTTCTTTTTATATGTGGTTTGAAAAAATGCAAAAGGAAAAATTCTAAAGAAAGGAAATTCGAAAAAAAAGGAAACTTCCTAGACAACTTGTGCTAGCTGTCCAATTCGAATTCTTTTAGTATCTTTTCTATTTTCTTTTTCTTTTCTTTTTAATTAAACTTAAAAATAAAGGAAATATGACTTAAACAAAAAGGAAAACGTGAATGATAATGCAAAAGTGAACCTAAACCCTAGTGATACACGTAGGAGGCTAGATGCACTCGGTTTGAGTTTGATGTTGTTTTTTTTATTTTTCTTGAATACGACTTAAACTAATGCAAGAACTAGAAATAAGACAACCAAAAGGATAGAAACAACCTGGTTTAGGAGCTTTAAGCTCTGATACCAAAATGATACAAGCCTTGATTCAAGGATGTATGCGCGTGGGCTGTTTGTAGAAGATTAGGTGAGAAACTCAACCTTAGGCTTCTGGATAGGGGTTTTCTGGTTGGTAAACGATGGAAGGGTGAAGTGAACCACGAGGGGTGATGAACCTCGTGATAAATCACAAACTTAGAGCTAGGAGGGCTGGTCTCAACTAGGTTCTAAGCGCACAAGTCTCTCTTGAGAGAAAGCTCGTAGGGAAAAAGTTCTACTTTATTAATAATCAAAAGGTTGTTGAACTACAATGCTGGAAGGAGCCTTATTAATATGCTCGACAACTTGACCTACTAGGGTCGACTCAAATAAGAAAAAGGAAAGTTTACAAAAGTGCACAAAAGGAAAAAATACAAAAGTGTATAACCGAAAAAGGACCTATTCCTAAAATGTTCTTGACTCAAAATGTAAAGCAACTAGATCCTACCCCACAAAACAGAAAGAGGCATATATTGAATGTAAACTTACCTTAACTCACCTCACGGCCAAGAAATGGAAGGTGGCGTCCTTGTATACTGCGCCGCCTTGCTCCCTAGTCTTCAACTTGGAGTAGGGTTAAATATCTTTGGGCCCTGACCTCTCTTGCCACTAAAGCCCAAGTCTCGATGTTCCTTGTGTTGTTGAGAAGCCTTTGGACTCTAATTTGCTCTTCTGGCCCATTGTCCTTAGCTGCTCTTCCTCTAGAAGCTTGTCGACCCATAAGCTGAATTTGTGGAAGAGTGCTCTTGATCTGCTTCTTGTCATTGCTCCTGGAGGTACCACTGGTGTAGATACTTCCTCTAAGTGCATGTCCTGGAGCTGGTAGCTCATTTGGTCCGAGTCCTCTTGTGTAGAAGTGGAAGTGTGCGTGTACTCGGCTGGATGGCTTGTACCGGCTGGATTGTGCGCGGTACTGGCCGGAATGACTTCAGGACCGGCCAAGTTGATCCCGGAGTCGTCGGTGTCATCAGGGGGACCGGCGGTGTCATTCACGTCCCCTGATGAGAGAGAGAGAGAGAGAGAGAGAGAGAGAGAGAGAGAGAGAGAGAGAGAGAGAGAGAGAGAGAGAGAGAGAGAGAGAGAGAGAGAGAGAGAGAGAGAGAGAGAGAGAGACGGTGAGAGCACGAGAGAGAATGACAGCGAGGGCGAGAGAGAATGACAGCGAGAGCGAGAGAACCTTACCACGGGAGAGCGAGAGAGACGGTGAGATAAAGCGAGAATATTAGGGACAAAGTATACAGCGGCGCGACAAACGTTTGTCGGAGAGAGGAGAGAGAATCCTTTTTTTGTCGAAAATATGTGGTAAATTGTTAAGGTTTCATTTATATAAGGATACTAAATTTTGGTTAGGTAAAACTGTCAAATCACAATTTGCTAAAATTTCCGGTTTGTACACATTTTTCGGGAAGTTTTCTTTGTATTCGTTCCAAAACAAATTTCCCGAGAAGGTGTGCTTTGTATTTGGTTTAGGAAACAGACTTCCCTGCCAAGTTTGCTTTGTAATTTTTGGTAAGATTAAATTGAAATTCTGGTTTGGTAAAATTCTCGGTATGTGCAGACTCCCACGAAGTCTGCTTTGTAATTTCAGTGAGGTTAAATTAAAATTTTGGTTTGATGAAATTTTAATTTAACTAAACCAAATTTTCAAAAAAGATTTTCCGAGAAATCTGATTTGTAGTTTTGTTACAAAACAGACTTTCTGAAAAGACTCCTTCATAATTTTTGGTATTTTTAAATTAAAATTCTGGTTTTGGTGAAATTTCCGGTACTTGCACGCTTCCTAGGAACTATTCTTTGAAAAAATAATATAAAACAAATTTTTAGAGAAATCTGCTTTGTAACAAAAATACAAAGTAGACTTCTCGGGAAGTCTGATTTGTATGTTGGGTTAGGTTAAATTAAAATTTTGGTTTGATGAATTTTTAATTTAACCGAATCGAATTTTTAAAGTACAGTTTTCGAGAAGTCTGTATTGTATTTTCATTGCAAAGCAAATTTACCGAGAAGTCATTTCAAAGAAAATTTCTCAGGAGTTCTGTTTTGTATTCTATTTACTAAGCAGACTTTCCTGCAAGTCCGCTTTGTAATTTTGGTTTGGTTAAATTAAAATTTTGGTTTGGTGTAGTTTGGTTTGTGCATACTTCTCATGCAGTCTGCTTTGTATTTTGTTCATAAAGCAGACTTCTTAATAAGTTTGCTTTATATTTTGTCTACAAAACATAATTCACGAGAAGTTTGCTTTGACCGGTTGACTAAATTTTGGTTTGTGCAGACTTCTCAAGAAATCTACACAACCCTAAAATCTAAATCGAATGAAACCACTTTAGTTGAATAAATTTCCAGTTTGTGTAGACTTCTCGAAGAAGTATGCTTTTTAATATTTATGGTAGACTTCTCGAGAAGTCTGCGAAATTCGAAACCTTAAATAATAATTTTTACTAAATATGTAAAAATTTTGTAAAAAATAGATGAATATGGTAAAGATATGTAAGTAAATACATAACTCAAATATTTTTTTCTTAAAAATTGTAAATATAAACTTTCAAATTTATCACATGATATTTCAAATTCTAAAATGAATTTTCTACACAAACTCCAACTATTTAAACCCACGACACATAACAACAAAAACTACCATACATTTGATACCATTAGATCAAATCTAATCTCTTTATTTTTGAATTTACTATAACTTTTATTTGTTTTGATATGTAAATCAATTTTGTTGATAAAAATTATTTAAAAAATTTACGTTTTTCATAATTTTTATTTGATTTAGGTAATTTATTAACAAAGTACATTTCTTGAGAAGTTTGCCATGAAATTACAAAGCAGACTTTTTGGAAATTTTGTTTTGTATTTTCTTAACAAACCAAACTTTTCGAGAAGTGTGCGTTGTTTTTTTTGTACAAAGCAAATTTCCCACGAAATTTGCTTTGTTTTTGTTTAGCAAAGAAGACTTTTCTGCTTTACTCCCAAAAAAATACGCAGACTTCTCAGGACGTTCACAGACTTTGCAGGAACTATAACGTAATTGACATTTGGACATTATTTTTATGTCAAAATAAAGGTTTTGATTTTTTTCTATCATCATGGGTTAGTTTTGCAAAATAATTTTCATGAAGGTTAGTTTTTGTACTTGGAGACAAGTTTTGAGTCATTTTTAGCAATTCCTTATTTTTTTATTTGAGATAAAAAATTATTTTAAAATTTTATTTTTAGTCAAATAGATTTAAAAGATAATTTTTAAAAAGTGAAATTTTATGATATTATTGTTTAAACAATATTTTATAAAGGAACTATAACGTAATTGACATTTGTACATTATTTTTATGTCAAAATAAAGATTTTGTAATTTTTCTATCATCATGGGTTAGTTTTGCAAAATAATTTTCATGAAGGTTAGTTTTTGCATTTGGAGACAAGTTTTGAGTCATTTTTAGTAATTTCTTATTTTTTATTTGAGATAAATAATTATTTTAAAATTTTATTTTTAATTAAATAGATTTAAAAGGTAAATTTTAAAAAGTGAAATTTTATGATATTATTGTTTAAACAATATTTTAGAAAGAAAGTTTCTTCTTCATACTAATTTAGTGCAACAATTAGTTAGCTTGCTAGATATTGATGTTCCAAGTTCTGGACTAAGCTAGATAGTGCATTAAGGATTTTTTGTATCACATGGGTTGACTTCAAGGATTCTTTCTACGATGTAGGTCTTGCATCAATGTCATCTCTTCAGCCCATACAGAGAAGCTACATATTATTAACAAAACACCATCACAAAAATTTGTTGAGTTTGCAAACTCTTCCTCTCAAACTCCACATGGCATGATTTTCGACTTACCAGTTCAAGTTGAACGTTGTCTAGTTCTAACGAACTTTCAGGTTATGGAGATCAGAAAAGGTTCTATTATACCTTTGATATTTGGAAGGTATTTCTTGGCTACACTGGATGCTATTATTGATATGCATAACAAGAGCGATTGCTTTTCTAACATAGGCATGCGACAAGGAGGTTTTCTACACAACTATACCTAAGAAAAAGTCTAAAAATTTTGCTTCTTGCACTACCATATTCTACGGGGAACAAATGATTTAAGAGGTGAAACCCGTTTTGTTATGGTCAAAGACGTCCTAGATGGAGACCCTCATATTGCATCAAAGAAAGTTGTCGACAAAACCAAAGTAAAAAATAAGGTCATAGGTAAAAGGATTAAGTGAGATCCTTATATCAACCAACCATAAAGATGTGTTGGTTACAACATTGATTAAAAATTTAAGTGTAAAGGGACCTCAAAACCTTTTGTTAAGGTTAGAATGATTCTAGCTTTAGACTTAGGAGAACTCATGGAGCTCGCGTGCATGGTGTTGAGTTTATTCCAGTAGAAGGTTCATTTGTCGCATGTGCACAAGCTGCTCCAAAATTATCACTTGGAAGCAGGAGAAGGATTCAATCTACTGGTTACTGGAGCCCAAGGGTGCGCAGACAACACTACTGGCTATTCAAATTTGATCCAGGTACATGAATTCCATCACCCGACCATGGGGGTAAGAGATTGAAAAAGTGAAACATGAGGTGTAGGCATCGAAGTGACATGTTCAAACATTCTCGATCCTTATGGAATATGGATCGGTAGTTCAGTGTCTACCGGAGGAACCAAAATTGAGAATTTGATCGTTTTATGAGGCTTTTATATATGTGAGCGGAGGATTGATCTCTGAGAGACTACAATGACATGATCCACAATGTGGCTAGAAGAATTCATGTTTGACTAGCATTGTTAGAAATTCAATTATTATTTTCCCACGAACGGTTCCAAAATGTGGGAGTGAGATCTCTTCAGCCCTTACAGAAAAGCTACATATTATTAACAAAACACCATCTCAAAGATCAGTTGAGTTTTCAAACTCTTCCTCTCAGATTCCACATGGCATGATTCTCGAATTACCAGTTCAAGTTGAAGGTTGTCTAGTTCCAACAGTCTTTCAGGTTATGGAGATGAGTAACGGTTTTATTATACCTCTGATATTTAGAAGGTCTTTATTGTCTACATTGGATGCTATTACTGATATGCATAACAAGAGCGATTGCTTTTCTAACATAGACATTTGACAAGGAGGTCTTCTACACAACTATACCTAAGACATGGTCTACAAATGTTGCTTCTTGCACTACCATCTTCTACGGGGAACCATATTTAAGAGGTGAAACCCATTTTGTTATTGTCAAAGAAGTTCTTGATGGAGACTCTTATATTGCATCAAAGAAAGTTGTCTACAAGACCAAAGTAAAAAATAAGATCAGAAGTGAAAGGATTAAGTTAGATCCTTACACATCACTTTGCTACCTCAAAGATGTGTTGGTTACAACATTATAACTTTTCTGCCTCAAAGATGTGTTGGTTACAACATTATAACTTTTCTACCTCAAATATGTGTTGGTTACAACATTGATTAAAAATTAAAGTGTAAAGGCACCTCGAAACCTTTTTTTAAGGTTAGAACGATTCTAAATTCAGACTTAGGAGAACTCGTGGAGTTCACGTGCATCGTGTTGAGTTCATTCCAATAGAAGGTTCATTTTTTTCATGTGGACAAGCTGCTCCAAAATTATCACTTTGATTGGCGGGTTCAAGAGCACGAGAGGGATTCGATCTACAGATTACTAGAGCCTAAGGGCGAGCAGGAAAGACTACTGGCTATAAACATTTGATCCAGGTATGTGAATTCCATCAACCGACCATGGGGGTAAGAGATTGACAAAGCAATCCATGAGGTGTAGGCATCAAAGTGACATGTTCAAAAGTTTTCGATCCTTATGGAATATGGATTGGTAGTTCGGTATCTACCAAGGAACCAAAATTGAGAATTTTATGGTTTTATGAGGCTTAGATATATGTGAGCTGAGGATTGATCTCTAAGAGACTACAACGACAGGATCTATAATTTTGCTAGAAGAAATCAGTTTTGACTAGAATTGTTAGAGATTCCAATTATTACTTTCCCACAAAACAGTTGCAAAATGTGGGAGTAAGATCTTTTCAGCCCTTACAGAAAAGCTACGTATTATTAACAAAACACCATATCAAAGACCAGTTGAGTTTGCAAACTCTTCCTCTCAGACTCCACATGATATGATTCTCGACTTACTAGTTCAAGTTGAAGGTTGTCTAGTTCCAATGGTCTTTCTGGCTATGGAGATGAGAAAAAGGTTCAATTATACCTTTGATATTTGGAAGGTCTTTCTTTGCTAGTGGATGCTATTATTGATATGCATAACAAGAGTGATTTCTTTTTTAACATAGGCATTTTACAAGGAGATCTTCTACACAACTATACCTAAGACAAGGTCAACAGATGTTGCTTCTTGCACTACATCTTGTACGGGAAACCAATGACTTAAGAGGTGAAACCCATTTTTTTATGGTCAAAGAAGTCCTAGATGGAGACCCTCATATTGCATCAAAGAAAGTTGTCTACAATACCAAAGTAAAAAACAAGGTCATAAGTAAAAGGATTAAGTGAGATCCTTATATCACTTTGCTACCTCAAAGATGTGTTGGTTACAACATTATAACTTTGGTGGCTCAAAGATGTGTTGGTTAACATTGATTAAAAAGTGTGAAGTGTAAAGGGACCTCAAAACCTTTTGTTAAGGTTAGCACAATTATAACTTCATACTTAGGAGAACTCGTTGAGCTAGCGTGCATGGTGTTGAGTTCATTCCAATAAAAGGTTCACTTGTCGCATGTGCACAAGCTGCTCCAAAATTACTTTGATTGGCGGGTTCAAGAGCAGGAGAAGGATTCGATCTACAAAGAATTTTGACTTTGTTCTTCATCGGTGAGGTCAGGAGTCATATTCGGAAGATTCTGTCGAAGGAGCAGCTAAGGGTCTAGTAATAGTAGATTGATGACTATCAGAGCAGGATGTGGACTAACGAAGTCGGTCTGCTCGCTTCTCATCTACATTCGAGTCCGCCTCAACCTCTCTCCTATTCCTTGGTAAATGGAGAACAGAGTCCCCATCACAACAGAATGTACTAAACCGCCATCCGCCCCTCAGAGTTTGCTCATCCAGCGAAAGGAAGTCTCAACCAGTCTTTGCCATTAAGGTTACTGGAGCATAAGGGTGACCATGCAACAGTACTGGCTATTCAAATCTGATCCAGGTACGTGAATTCCATCACCCGACCATGGGGTAAGAGATTGAAAAAGCGATCCATGAGGTGTAGACGTCGAAGTGACATGTTCAAACATTCTCGATCTTTATGGAATATGGATCGGTTGTTCGGTATCTACCGGATGAACCAAAATTGAGAATTTGATGGTTTTATGAGACTTAAATATATGTGAGCGGAGGATTTTTGACTACAACGACAAGATCCATAATGTGGGTAGAAGAATTCATTTTTGACCAGCACTGTTAGAGATTCCAATTATTACTAGCAATTATGTTTTGATAATGAAATACAAATCATATTTTTCGAGAATTCTATGATATGGAACAAGAAAACCATAGCCAAAACACGAAATTAACCTTGGAATTTCATTTTTAAGTTGAATGATTTCAAGGATGACCGATATAAACTTTCAAAAATTTGTTTTAACGGATAGTGATGATCTTTTGTAAAGTTGAAAACTTTTGAAGATAATGTGAGGAGAAAAATTGGAAGAAAATATAAGAGAAAATGAAAAAGATTAAGATAAATAAGATTTGATAAAGGAATATAGGTAAATAGTAGTGTGTCGATGGCATTAAGAGCTTCTAACAACCACGACAATGGTAGTTGTGTGCAATGAACAACATGACATTTTTCAAAAATTTTATTCATAATGGTTTTTTTATTTAAAAATAATAATTATAAGGTAGTAACAAAAGTTGTAAATAGAATTATTATTGAAAGATAAAAAAATTAAAAGGTTAGTATTACAAAAATAAAATTAAGGGAATTAAATTTTCAATTGCACAAATGTTTTAAGTTATTTTTGCAAATAGCCATACATTATTCATGAAATGAAAGAAAACCCTTTTTGCTTTTTTTCTTACCTAATCATTCGTTAACTCTTCAAATCGTTTAATTGCTCTTTTCTTTTTAAAATTAAATTATTTATCTTAGATTTTATATCATTTAATATAAAAAAATAAAAAATTAAGACTATCAAAAATGAAAATAAATAGATGAGATTTTTAATGGTTATCCAGAAAAAAAGAAGAAAAATATGGAATTTGAACCAAAATTCTTCGAGAATTATAAATTACTCAAAGCAATATAGCTAAAGAACTTAACTAAAAATTTCCGCAAACTTTTATATTTTTTTGACACCTAAAATCTTGCTTTATGAGCTTTAGCACTGGTTTTCGATTATATGTAATAATCCAATTTTAATGTACTTTTTATTTATAAAATAACACTAATTGAAAGCAGCTTTTTACCTTATACAATAAATAAAATAAAAATGTTCATATTTTAGTTTAAGATTTAAATTGAATTTATTAAGAAAAAATTATAGTTAATTTTTTGTGCTAAGTCTAGAAGAAAAAACATTGTAAATATTTATGAAAAATATCATAAAAATATGATATTTTTGGGATTTTCTTGTATAAATAATTGTATTTTTTCAAATTTATAAGTTTTTTACTTTAAAAACAAATAAATATGATAAAATTATAAAATATTTTATAGTGTTCCTCGTAAAATCTCATACATTATTTAAACCTTTTTATAAACTGATTTATAAAATTTATATATTTATACTTTTGTAAATAATATTATAAGTACATATAAAGATATAAAGATGATATTGTTGAAAATAGACATCATCAAACAATAATATTTATGGTATCACAAAATTTTGAAATTTTTTTGTTAAAACGATACAGTTTTAAAATGATATAATATGTAAAGTTATCTAATAACTTAAAAAAATAGAATTTGCATTCCATATTCAAGATTTTGATCATAATTAGGTAGATATGCATTTACTGTTTTGTCTGCAGTTACTAATATAGTAATGAGTATTTGTATAACATAAGTTGGAATCGAGTTCACTATTCTAAACATTGTTCTTTTTCATTAAACATATTGAATCCCTACATATTAATATCCTACAATAGTGGTAGGTATGATATAGAGTAGTTTGATATAATAGTGTTTTTGTCAGAAAATATTAGATATTGATTTGTTTTTGATACAGTGGAGATTTATTAAGCAGAATTGTTTTAATACTTTAAAAATAAAATACATCGAATCCCTCTCTAAAAGTTGTACTGGTTCCCTTTTCGACATTGGTGTTACAACTGTTCTTACAACATTCCAAAGCGGCGGTAAGTTTTCTAAAATAAATCCTCTTCAATACCGACGAAGAAGTAAATCACAAATAATTTTCAGAGCGGTTTTGGCCAGAAATCTCTTCCATTAAAATCATGAAAATCAAAGATGGAGGAAAAAAAACTTTGGTACTCGAAAAACACCCATTTCGCAATGGTAAATTAAGATTTAACAAAAAAAAAATTTGTTTAGTTTCTGCATGTCTCCCTTCGTAGAATCTCTTATTCAAGAGAATCAGTCGTTGTTTTCATGTGGCACAAGAAATAACACTGGAGTTATCGGAGAGGTGCAGTCGGCCACGAGCCAGTTGGTGAAAGAGTGAATTCATACCATAAGGTCAAACATATAGATTCAATTCTCAACGCATTAACGGAAGATGAGATTTCTCGACTTCGAGAATATCCTTTTGGCAAGGTAATCTCAACCGCCGAAAAACCGTCATATTCTGGTAGATTCAATCATTACATCCTTACGCGTCAACTCAAGATAACGAAGAAATATGGGATATGGTTTTTTTCGCGGGTAGGCCTATTAGGTTTTCCCTTAGGGAGTTTTCTATCATATTAAGACTCCCCTGTGGGAAATTCCCTACTAAAAAGAAGAAATGAAACTCTGTTAATAAGAAACCTTATTGGCCAAATTTGTTCGGAAACTTAGAAGCGTGTAGTGCATATATTGCTATCAAGATGTTGAGGAAAAAAATGATGATAGACAAGGAAATCAGATTTAAATACGCTTGTCTTGTAGTTGTTGCATTTGTATTGGTACCCACCTAAGTTAGACAAAACTTACGTAGAGTTAATAAGGGACATCAACCAATTTTTTACGTATCTATGGGGCAGATTGGCATTTGATTTGCTTGTATCTAGTATTAGAAAAAGAGATGCTATTGCACTATCCCAAAGCACGCTTGCAGTGAAAGAGTTTTTCCATGATGTTCAGTTGTTGATGATGTGTGCAGTGCCTTTACTAACATAGATTGTTCAAGTGAGCGACTTATCATCTGAATCAGAATCGGAAAGCGACGATGATGGCAATGAGGATGCTGAAGGTAGGATCCATGTTGAGAATGTCACACAACACAAGGAAGATTTGGGGAAGAGCAAACTCAGCTGGAGTCCTGGGTACGCTAGAGCAGTGGACAAAGATTTTGAGTTAAATTTTTTGTTTTGAATTATCTGCTATCATTCATTGTGTGTAGTTTCATTGATTTTTAACTAGTTATTTATATGGTTAACGACTAACATTTCCTGTACGTGGTTTCATTGCTTTTTATTGGGATATTTATATGGTTAACGTCTAACACTCGTTGTATTCATATACATATGAATACATTTTGTTATTGCCTAACATCTTTGTTACAGCCTAACATTTTATAGCTTTTTTTACAAAAAGGTAATAGTTGATTGTATTATATCAGAGAACGAAGACTACAAATTAGATGAAAGACAACTTGGATAGTTAGACGATGAAGAGGACAAGAAGGTTAATACAATGTTGCAATTGATTGGTGAGGATTATAAGTTTAACAGAAGCATGTTCTGTGGAGGACTAACAGAGGCGGAGGTGAAAAGGATGAAGATTGATGAAAAGTCAAAAAAGGACAAATAGAAAACGCATGACGTACCAAGGGAGAGGACACATGCGATGACTGCTGGTGGAACATCCACTAATAACATTGATTACAATCTCATTGTGGATCTTGTTGCATCGAAACTGAAATAAGGCTTACATGATATTGACGTCAATATTGTTCAATCACTTGGGCAACTAAGTACCAATATCGTCACCATACTCGTTTAGAAGGTTGTAAAAATGCAGGAAGCTGTCATTTCCAACATGAAAGCTTTCCTCGAGAAACCATGCTCTATCACTAACATACCCATCAAACAACTAGTAAAAAGAATGTGAACATAGATCATCCGATGAGTGTAGCCGGAACATTTGAAGGCTCAACAGTGAGATGCATACACGAAGATGCTTTAAGGACAGACGTAGAAGCCAATGATGCCATCAGTGGTGTTCTTTGATCCATTAGCCGAGCATCACGGGATAATGTATCCATTAACACTTTTAATTTTTTGTTCACAATCAATTATAAAAGCAATTGTTGTTGCTCATATTATCGGCTAATCATTCGATGAAACCATATGCAGGATAATGGTGCAAACAAGTTGGGTGGAGTTGTTGTCAATAATAACAATGGGGTAAAGAAGGAAGGTGAAGCTACTTCCAAAGTGGTAGGCAATAACTCTGGAGGCATTGATACTACCGTGGTAAACTTGGTAAGTCTCTCACATGTCATGATGCGAAAACATGTGTGAATATTATTAGTCCTGTAAAGGTATGAGGTTTCTAATAAATATATCTTCCAATTTATAGTCTTCAACCCCACTATTGTCAATTGGTCTAACACAAGGGGCAACTTCGAGGACCAATCATTTTTGTGTTGAGCACACCACGCTGGAACCAGTTGAGACAGCAGATAATCAAGAATATCTAGAAGAATGTGAGCCTAGTTTGGATCTGCGTAAGAGAAAAAGATGACGAACAACCACAAATATGATGAAAGATTTTCAAAGTGAACGTAAGATGACAATTACTGGTGGAGCTCCACAGCGGGCGATGTATGGATATCATCCGGGAGTAAGTTATGCTGACAAGTTCAGGATGCTGCTGGACAAGATGAAAACAAAATTGTAAGGAAATTTATTTATAGGTTTCATACATCATGCATTTACTATACTAGTGTAATATCATGCACTACCACATTAACAAGTAGGTTACACATGTATAATAAAAAACAAATGGATAACATAATAATTACCGACTATTAAATATTATTCGCTAATTCTTTTTTGCTTCAGCATCATAACACTACCCTCAGATGGGCACATAAGCAGCGAAGAGTTTGACAAAATCTATGAAATGACTAAACCCATGTCGTCGGCCAAGGTAAACTTTATGTTATTATGCCTTTTTCTCATTCCATTGAACGACACAAATATTTTTCATATAAATGTCTTTTATTTACAAGATGCTCGAGCACTCATGATTTTTACATGCGTAATGTCTTGTAGAGAATGTAGCAGAAGCGAGGATATGAAAGTTGAATTTTTAGATACAAAGTTTGCATATGTACTTATGAAGCAATATACCAAGTTTTCCAAAATCTCACTGAAGGACAAAGGTAGGTTTCAGTTTCATGAAGGGGTCACTAGGTATTTGAAGTTAGGTGGGACAATGCAAAGTGCATTGGAACATATATATTTTCCATTTAATTTTGACAAACAACATTGGATCCGCATTTTTGTAGACGTAGTTTCATCGATGATTCACGTTCTTGACTACAACATTTCGCTTAGAACCGACAACCAGGTACAAACAAACTCAGCTCTATAGCTCAAATGATTCCATATTTCATCAACAAGGTAAACAACTCATCAACGCATGGGAAGCCATTCCCATTGTCGAGACCTTGTGGCATACCGCAAAATGGGGCTCTTTCTCATTCAACGATGACATCCTTGCTACTAATGCAAGCACACATCATATTGGGCGTAGAGGTATGCAAGTTCATCCAACCCGAGATATTGGCAATAGAATCCCAGAAGGTGGCAGTTATATTTTACGAAGAATTTGGGAACACACTTAAACTAATCTAGTTTGCCAATTTAATTCCGTGTTCTCCATATATACTAATGTACCTGCCAAAGCATAATTATATATGTATAGAATAGAGACATTTTTGCTCTTTCTGTCTAATTTCTGAAAGCTACAATTTCACTTTCTATCTATTTTATGAATTCAATGGAAATATATGATTATCAAAATGTAACAAAAGAGTTAAAGTTGTAAAGATACCACTAGATGACAACTCATACTGACAAGTGGTATAGTTTGTGGGACTTGATAAAAATCAAGTTAACCATATAACTTTGTAAATATATGATAACGATTTCCCATAATTTATAAAGAAGGTTTATATTGCTCATTTATTTCTTATGAATATATACATGTAACTATATGTTTACCGATACATTCTATCATGTTACAGATTTTTTTATATATAAGGTAACGAAAAAAGCTAAAAAAATAATCTCTAACAAGTGCTTGAAGATGTATGAAGCCGTTATAAAATGAAAACAACTTTGATGAAACAAGCTTACTTTATTTAGGTTGAGACAATACTCTCATACTAAAACTGTTTTAAGATTTCTACAATAGACTTTATTTTTACAATGAAGGGATACATTTATTTGATTCTGACCACACTTTTTCAAAAGACACATTATACACAGATTCGTCAACCAAAGATCATAGTATGGATTATAGGTTAATATAAAATATTTTAAACAGGAAAACTAGCTTCACCGAACTCGGATCTACACCGAGCCGTCAAGCGTATATCAAATACTACACTTCACTATTGCCCCTTCGTTTTGAAGTTGCTCATATTACATTAAAATATGTTAAACAAAAGTAATATAAAAGTTAGATATGTAATATTTTATGTATATGGTAATTATAAAATGTGCATATCTATTACTTAGTTATCTTATATTCTCCCCGAGAAAGCAACCGTTGTTCACCTGGGACAGGGTAAATGTTTTGTGCGTAAGCCATTTTCCAAAGCATTGAAGTGTACTCATGTGCCAGTAGAGAGTCAACTCTAACATTGGTTCTCACGGCGGTAACTACTGCATGAGTACATGGGATTGATATCATTTCGAACTCACCACATGTACAAGTTTTCTGCACTATGTCAACATTGTTTGTTTCTCCCGCCTTGTTACAAACCTCAAATTCATTACTACTTATAAGATGTACCTCAAACCCCGTAGATTTCTCGAAATTGGTAGCAATAATTTCTTGCACCTTTGGGGTTACTGTGCTAGTGACACTATTAGCAGTCTCACGCCGTTTTAAGAACCAACTCATAAGGTTTGACCTTACATACTCAATTAGTGTTATTATTGGAAAACCCCACGCTTCACTCAGCACTGCGTTCAGCGACTCCGTGATATTGCTGGTGATAAGATTGTATCGCATTCCTGGGAAATGCAAACGTGCCCAGTGCTCAAATCCTAGTTGGACGAAGTATTTTGCACAACCATAGTTAATCCCCTTGATCTCATCAAAATGTGCGTGTAAACAATATGATCTTGGTGCTCGCAACACCAAATAACCAAGATGTTTTGTTTTGAAGGTTGTATAAATGTTCCTTTCTATAAACCTACTCAAGTTTTACCTAAACTATTAATTATATGTTAACAATTTACATTATCATAGACAATAACAATGTTAACATATAACTAGAAAGTTACCGAGCTAAGTGGGATGGTAAAATACCAACAATGCATGAGGTAAAATGCTATTTATCCATTAATACAAAATCATAATTTAAATGGAGCTAAGAGTAAGAGATTAACTTACTTAACCCATCGTATAGGGAATTATGGCGATCTGATATGAACACTATGTTCTCTTCGTCAGGAACTATCTCCATTAACTTTCATAAAAACCACTCCCATGTTTTTTCGTTATCTCCATCCACTACACCAAACACAATAGGAAATATTTGATAATTACCGTCTTGCACGCTTTCTGTAAGCAAACATCCATCATACTTTCTTTTTAGATATGTGTCATCAATGACGATAATCTTACGCATGTAGTGGTACGCCACCACACAAGAATCTAACGCAAAGAATAAGTATCTAAATCATTGGTCAACACCTTCCTCATATTTTGTTTCAAGGGCAACTATAGTTTGTGGATTTGTTATAACTAGCTTTTGGAGATATGAAGGCAGCAACTTGTATGAATCCCCTGTTGATCCCCTAGCAAAATCCACTGCAACTTCCCTAGATCGCCACACTTTCTAATATGATATTGGGACCTCATGATCGTCCCACATTATGTTTTGCACTTCGATTGGCTGAGGACCAACTCCTCGCACACCATACTTTGTACGCATTGAATCGCCTATAATTGAGGTTGTATCTAACTTTTGATACCTTCCTTTGTCATCAATTGTGCATAGATGATCGAGCTTGGCCTTTCAAATCTAATATCAACCCAAACCGACAAGCTTAAGGGCATAGACCCAGCAAGGAAAAATTTTTCCATTACACTCAAGTGTCAACATTTTAGGCGATCAATGCACGGTACTTTAGTGAAATTTACGGTTTAGAGCATAAAGTGCCATATAAAGTTTAGACGTGTCCTGATCTTTGAACACCAGCCCGACATAAACATCATTTTCGTCATTGCTTAAGACCTCGTCTGCACCACGTAGTATCACAAGTTAATTATATTAGAAGTCTAACATTATATTTTCCATCCAACGCAACTATTATCGTTAAAACGTTGTCTACATTTTATGGCACGAGGTCCATCGCTAGATATTTGGTTACATTCCATGCACTCCCAATATGCAATCCAAGTTGTAATTCGTCACAACCCACATCACCCAGGATTTTGCGTTTACCGTTGTCATCCATATATCCGGACACCAAGGGTTGTCCATGGATTGATAAACAACTGGTGATAGTAAACGCTATACATAATAGTTTAAAGATTATTGAACAAACATTACGTTGAATACTACATGTTAGCGAATAACAATTTCTCAACAAATCTAACATTAAAATTAGTTATACCTGCCATTGGTGTATTCAACACGTTTACGTTACCGTTTTCACATGCGTGACTACTAAGATACATATTAGTATTTTCTTCATCATCTAAGGTAATTATCCCTGTCCAGCCCAATAAGTCCACATCATTAATTGAGTCGGACGACAATTTCTTCTCACTACTAACAATTGTCTCCGCGAGTGTCAACCCTTGACTTAACAAGTTAGGTACATAGTTAAAAATAGTCATTTCTTCATCTGTACCGATCTCTTCCAAAATATCCTGACTACT
The DNA here is from genome assembly GCA_018901935.1 of Pugionium cornutum. Classification (NCBI taxonomy): domain Eukaryota; kingdom Viridiplantae; phylum Streptophyta; class Magnoliopsida; order Brassicales; family Brassicaceae; genus Pugionium; species Pugionium cornutum. The sequence continues at coordinate 21,501,767 of CM032156.1, read as the reverse complement.
ATGTATTACACCATCTGCGACTAATCCTGCGTTAAAGAAGCCAAAGTTGGAGTTGCTGCAAAGGAGTTCAATTTTTTCTAATAACCGTTAACAATATTTTTACCTTGGTAACTAAGATCAACACCTGATAAAGTCATATTTGTTATCGATAACACACTTGATTGTCCTCCAAAATAGAATTCAAATCTCTTTTGGAAGTAATATCTCTCTACTGGATAAACTCCGAGAGAGACATATAATGGCAAATCATCGATCTCCTCCCGAACAGCCATAAATTGCTCGACATCTCTGTCACATTTAATGTCAGTTGGTGTTATGCATTTTCCTTGAGGTCCCCTCATCGTTTCAGGATATTTTTAGGTCAAAATTACAACGGTGTTCACGTCGAGCAAGAATGTGGCATGGACCATATCCAACAGATCATCAAAGTTTTCATTTTTCTCAAATATCACACCATAAACATTCTCATCCGATAGTGTTATGAAACGTCATTCCCCATTTTCTAATTTGTCCCACAAACCACGAATCAGATTTATTAGCTTCAACATTGTGTACCCTACATAAGAAAACCATAAAAATACGTTAATATATTACACGATATTTTCAGTCATACACAAAACAAAAAAAAACACTAATAACAAATTTGTTCTTTGTTAACATATTGACCAACAAAAAAACCCATTATTTGAATCTTCATCCACTAATTGAAACTATTAATAACAGACAAGACCAATTAATTACTTTGTACATTTATGACGTTAATACCATGCATCACAGAATAAATCCGTTACTAGTAATCAAGCAAATAAAATTGGTAGGACAAGAATTTTCTTTCACTAATACGATCAGTTTCTTCTTCTCTCACTTTCAATTTTACAGTTTTAGTTTTTGGTATCTATGAGGGTCATAAGCAAACAGATACATCTTTATATACATAGCTACAAAGTCACATTACATACACAAATATATACATACATAAATGTATGTGTATATACTCACGGAATCTCACCATTAAATGAATGTCGGCATGATCTTTGCCCGATTTGGAAGAGTAACCTAGTGATTAAATAGGTGTGCAGAAAAAATCTATTTTAGATTTATTCGTATGCTGTAAATGGAGGGCGAGTGAATGACGACAGTTTGGGTATTTTATAGCAAAAATGAATATGAAAATTAGTTTTTCAAATATCATTGTCATTTCGCCGATTTTGCTTCTTTTTATGTATATCGACCTAATTCACTCTATAATAATCTAAATTTATCCTTTCTCAACCATCTCTCTTATTTTTTATTTTCCATTTCTCTCTCATTTTTGTTAGAACGCGAAAACCGGATATGAAAATCACGATATGAAAAAATGATTTATGGATCAAACGATTGAAAAAACGAATTAAGAAGAAAGACGAATTCGCGGAGGCGAGATGATCTCTTTCCTTAATTCAATAAATCTCCCACAGTGTGGCGGTTTGATGAGATTTTGAATCCCAGGATACAACCGCGATAAGACTATAATCGCAACACTCGATTATAGAATCTACGAACGACAACTACGCTATACTCTCGAGACTTACAATGCGAAAATGGAAGATGGTGAGGAGAGGGATCGCTGGAAACGATTTGGGAGAGAATGTGAAAGGTGAGGCGGCCGAATTAGGTTAATGAGGATTAAGGCTTGTTTTTATAGCCTTAAGGGAGCGGTTTTCGTAACCCTAAAACGTGGGAGGGAACCGAACCGACGAAAAAAATCGTGGACGGTCAGGAGAGAAAACCGTGGGTATGGTTTAGGGTTTTGACTTGGTTTTGAATCAAAACCATAATCAAAATTTGGCCCAAAAAGAATCTTATTGGGCCTACGACCCGCCTACGGCCCTTTGCCAAGACCCAAGACCCAAGACCCAAGACCCAAGACCCAAGACCCAAGACCCGAGCCCCGAGCCCCGAGCCCGAGCCCGAGCCCAAGCCCGAGCCCGGCCCGGCCCGGCGGCGGCGGCGGCGCGCGCGTGGCTTGGTCCCTTTTCTCTCCAACTCTTTTAAGCTACTACATAAGCTCTCCCATTTATATACTAGAGGATTTTTCCTCAAGTTTCCGATGTGGGACTTTTGTCCCTCCTCATTATTTTAGCCAACAAATTTATGGCTTTTTAATGAGCCCAATGCCCATTTCTCATTCACATTCCAACAATTTTTGCAATCAATATTTGGGTTATATTACCCAATTGAACATGCAAATTTGTTCATAAAAATTGTTCCAACAATCCCCCACATGAATAGAAATGACTCTATACAATGCAGACTCGATAGACTCGACAGACTCTATTATCTAGACGTATTATATAGACTAGACAGAATGACCTTCGAGAGTATAAACGAAAATTCACTGTATCTGAGTTGGTAGCATGTTTCAGCTTTGAACCACTCATTGTTAATATCTGTCGGGTTTACTCGACCAGGAGGTGAACATGATGTCTTGAACCACCCGAGCTTTGATGTAAACCGAGACAACAGGTATAACACAGTTTCATTTCTCGTAGAACTATGTTCTCTATTGTGTCCATTGTGGTCGTGGACTTGCCTGGTTAATCATGAGTGAACTTGGAGAATATAGCCTTTCCTTCATTCTCCTAGAAACGGCCCCATTTCACACTCATAAGGTGATTCGCCATTAGCTTTGTTTTAAGGAGCATCCTGTAATACTCCACTTATATGTCAAAACTATGGTCTCAAATCATTAAAAGCAATGCTTATCCTACACATACAGGTAACAACACTGTTTATCATCCTAGGAACTGGGTATAGACGTAAGTCTCACAGTGTTTTTTCAGATTCCGTTTGATTTAGTTGTCCCTTTGAACCTACATCTTGGGATCTCCAGTCACGTAGGTGGGGTTTCCATCAAACTTCATCTTTATTCATAGGCTTTAAACCCATTCCTCTTGATGATTGTACGACTTGATCTCGAGCTAAACCTTTAGTAAACGGATCCGCTAGGTTATCAGCTGATTTGATGTAATCTACCGTGATTACACCACTTGAGATTAAGTGCCTAATGGTTTTATGTCGTCTTCGTATATGACGCGATTTACCATTATACAGATTGTTCAGTGCCCGAGCAATAGCCGATTGACTATCACAATGTATACGTATTGCTGACACTGGTTTTTCCCACATCGGGATATCTTCCAAAAAATTACAAAGTCATTCTGCTTCTTCTGCAGCTTTGTCTAAAGCTATGAACTCAGATTCCATGGTTGATCTAGCCAACAGAGTTTGTTTGAAAGATTTCCAGGACACTGCTGCACCACCAAGTGTAAAGATATATCCACTCGTGGATTTTGAGTTTTTGGAGTCGGATATCCAGTTCGCATCACTGTATCCTTCCAAAACTCCGGGTTCTCTACCGTAGTACAACCCATAATCTTTTGTATAACGTAGGTAGTTTAATACTCTAGTTATAGCTTTCCAATGATTATGTCCTGGATTACTCGTGTAGCGACTTAGTACATTTACCGAGTGTGCCAGATCGGGTCTAGTACAGTTTGTTAAGTACATCAAGCTTTCGATCACGCGTGCATACTCTAGTTGTGACACCGCTTCACCCGAATTTTTGGTCAAGTGAAGTTGAGGGTCGACAGGAGTTTTTGCACTTCCATTTGAGTAGTTCTTAAACCGCTCAAGAATCTTCTCAGCATAATGAGTTTGGGATAGGATGATTCCTTCAGAATGTCTATTTATCTTGATTCCTAGAATGACATCCGCTAATCCCATATCTTTCATGTCAAACTTTCCACTAAGCAAACTCTTAGTTTGATTGATCATGTCTTTATTGCTACCAATGATAAGCATATCATCCACGTATAAGCATAACAGAATATACCCATTTGGCGTATTTTTGACATAGATACACTTATCACATTCATTTATGCTGAAACCATTTGACATCATTACATTGTCAAATTTTTCATGCCATTGTTTAGGAGCTTGTTTGAGTCCGTACAATGACTTTACAAGTCTACATACTTTGTGTTCTTGACCAGGGACGACAAACCCTTCAGGTTGTTTCATATAAATCTCTTCTTCTAAATCACCATTTAGAAAAGCAGTTTTTACATCCATTTGATGTATTTCCAAGTCCCTCAATGCTGCGATGCTTATCAGCATTCTTATTGAAGTTATTCTCGTTACTGGAGAATAGGTGTCAAAGAAATCCAAACCTTCTTTTTGTCGGAATCCTTGCACCACAAGTCTAGCCTTGTACTTCTCTATTGAGCCATCAGTTTTCAATTTTGTTTTGAAAATCCATTTACACCCTAATGCCTTAGAGCCTTGTGGTAGATCGGTTATCTCCCATGTATGGTTTTGCATAATGGAGTCGATCTCACTATTCATAGCTTCCTTCCAAGAAGGCGCATCAGGTGTAGACATGGCTTCGGTGAATGTTCTCGGTTCATTCTCTAAGAGAAAGACCGTCAAGAAATCATCACCAAAAGATTTTTCCTTACGAGCTTTTTTGCTTCGTCTAGGTTCATCTTCAATATTTTCTACTTTAGTTACTGAAGTACCAGATGTGCTTGCCTCATTTGTGGAGGTGATTGCATCACTCTCTTCACATGCTCGTTTCGGATGTTTATCCTTACACGGAAATACGTTTTCAAAAAATGTTGCATTTTTTGATTCCATAATCGTATTGACATAGATATCTGATATATCTGATTTATGTACCAAAAACCGATAAGCACTACTATTGTGTGCGTATCCTATGAATATGCAATCCACAGTTTTAGGTCGAATTGTGACCTTTTTAGGAGGAGGTACTGCTACTTTTGCTAGGCACCCCCACACTTTCAAGTATTTGTACGAAGGTACAATGCCTTTCCACAACTCATACGGCGTTTTGCCGGTTGTTTTTTGTGGTATTTTGTTGAGGATATAATTTGTGGTGAGCAATGCTTCCCCCCACAGATTCTGGGGTAACCTAGATTCCTGCAACATTGCATTCATCATTTCTTTCAGAGTTCGGTTTTTGCGTTCTGCAACTCCGTTAGATTCTGGTGAGTAGGGAGCTGTTGTTTAATGGATAATGCCATTTTCTTGACAAAATGCATTAAACGGTCCATCATATTCGCCTCCTCTATCACTTCTAACTATTTTAATAGTTTTCTTAAGTTAATTTTCAACTTCGAGCTTGTACTCTTTAAATTTTTGTAGGGCTTCATCCTTACTACGTAACAAATATACGTAACAATATTTTGTACAATCATCAATGAATGTCACAAAATACTTTTTACCACCTCTAGTTTGTATGCTTTTCAAATCGCATAAATCAGTGTGTATTAATGCTAGAGGTTCAGTAGTTCGTTCAACATGAGGTGATGGAGTTTTTGTGAGTTTTGCTTCGACGCATATCTCACACTTGTCTTTACTTATTTTGCATTTTGGAATTAGGTTCAAATCAATCAATCGTTGCATCGATTTATAATTCACATGTCCTAATCTTTCATGCCATAAATTAAAAGACTCAACCAAATAAGCAACTGGTTTCTTATTCATTGCAACATTGGAAAAAGTAGAAACATCATTGTTTTTGAGAACTGTCATTACACACATTTTGATCAGTCCTCCCTTAACATACCCTTTTCCCAAGTACACCCCATTCTTCCTAAGAACCAATTTGTCGGACTCAAAGTTGATGGCGAATCCATGCTTGCTCATCAATGTCCCGGATATCAGGTTCTTCCTCATGTCTGGCACGTGCTTCACATTGGTGAAAGTGACTTCGTGTCCAGATGTCAGCTTTAGCACCACTTTGCCGTGACCTTCAATCTTGGTAAAAGCCGTGTTTCCCATCATCAACTGCTCCTCGGACTTGTTCTTCTGATAAGAACTGAACATATCTCGATCAATGCAGATGTGAGTGGTTGCTCCAGTATCATAGAACCACTCCCTAGGGTTTTCCTCAACCATGTTTGCCTCAGTGACCACCGCACATAGGTCAGCTTCAGTCAGATTGGCTTGAGCTTTTCCCTTCGCCTTACTACGACACTCCGAGGACTTGTGCCCTTTCTTACCACAATGATGACAACTCCCTGAGAATTTCTTCGGGTTGCCTTGCTTCTTAAAGCTTGTGGAGGCTTGAGGTGCGACCTTGTTAAACGCATGTTTATTAGGTCCATTGTTGTTTGCCACAACCTTGCCTTTGCCCTTTCTTGCGTATTCGGCTACATTCGCATTATGATCGAGATGGTAATCTGATCTGCGATGTGTTGACTCAATTTGCAACCTGGAAATTAAGTTTGACAACGTCAAAGCCTTTTGCTTGTGGTCGAGATAATTTTTGAAATCGACCCAACCGGGAGGTAGCTTCTCAATAAAGCAATTCACAGTGAATGTCTCACACAGCTTCATTCCCTCATCGGTTAACTCTTGGGATATCATTTGCAGTTCATGAACTTGCTCCATGATGGGCCTTGAGTTCACCATTTTGAAGTCAAGAAATTTCTTAACTGCATATTTCCCAGAGCCTACGTTGAAAGACTTATACTTCTTTTCCAAGGCATCCCAGAGATCCTTGGAAGTTTTGACCTCACTGTACACATTGAACAGTTGGTCCACAAGGCGGCTTTGAATGTAGCCTCGACACAAGTAGTCTCCATGGTTCCATGACTCAACACTAGCAAGAGCTCGTGGATCAGTATTCCCCGGAGGTAAGACAAGCTTAACCTCGGTGAGATACTTCTCCAATTTCAGAGTGGTCAGAAAGAAGTGCATCTTTTGCTGCCACGTCTTAAAATTGGACCCATCAAATTTGTCCGGCGTAAGTCCTGCACTTATAGAGCTAGGCACAAACGAGACATCAGATGAGGATGAACCAAGTGGTAGACCACTCCCAATCTGGGGCGTCATCTCACTTGCGTTAATCCCATCATTTGCACCTCGGGATGTGGTATCAACAGGCACGTAAGCAGTTTCGTTAGCCATTTCAGATGAATCTGTTCAAATATAAAAGAAACAGAATCAATATGGATCACAAACAAATGCGATAGCAATATAATCGATTTAAAAATCGTTAAAACTGCGTTCTGCGGAAATTTGCTTTAAAAAGCGTTCCGAGAATTCGCTCAGATTTCTGCGGATATCAAAAAAAAATTTTTTTGATATTCCGCGAAATTCCAGAAAAATATTTTGACTCCTTTATGAATCAGAAATATTTTTTCCTCCTTTCAGAAACCCTGACAGGCGTTTCTATAAATATATATATTTATATATATATATATATATATATATATATTTTTTAAAATAATATATTCGTGAAACCCTAATAAGGGTTTGTAGAATAATATTTTTTTTTCTTAGGTTTCGCGAAACTCGCCGTTAGGCCTTCGCGGAAACCGTTTGACAAAAATATTTAGATCGTTTTAGGTTTTGAAACTTTCCACTGAATCGTTATAAAACGTTCGTAGAACTGTTTCAGATCGATCAGAAAAACGGATTGAAAACGTTTATGAAATCGATTCCGATCGATTGAAATAATGTGAAAACGTTTAAAAAAAAACGTTACAAACCAGATCAGAATTGTTTGAAACCGTTTTTTTTTTCAGATCGAAAAATCATTTTGAAACGTTTTTGAAAATCGTTTTAAAAATCAATCGCAATTCTCAATCCGATTCAAGCGATAAGCAGGAAGCGGATTTATTGAATTAAGAATGTTAGAACGCGAAAACCGGATATGAAAATCACGATATGAAAAAATGATTTATGGATCAAACGATTGAAAAAACGAATTAAGAAGAAAGACGAATTCGCGGAGGCGAGATGATCTCTTTCCTTAATTCAATAAATCTCCCGCAGTGTGGCGGTTTGATGAGATTTTGAATCCCAGGATACAACCGCGATAAGACTATAATCGCAACACTCAATTATAGAATCTACGAACGACAACTACGCTATACTCTCGAGACTTACAGTGCGAAAATGGAAGATGGTGAGGAGAGGGATCGCTGGAAACGATTTGGGAGAGAATGTGAAAGGTGAGGCGGCCGAATTAGGTTAATGAGGATTAAGGCTTGTTTTTATAGCCTTAAGGGAGCGGTTTTCGCAACCCTAAAACGTGGAAGGGAACCGAACCGACGAAAAAAATCGTGGACGGTCAGGAGAGAAAACCGTGGATATGGTTTATGGTTTTGACTTGGTTTTGAGTCAAAACTATAATCAAAATTTGGCCCAAAAAGAATCTTATTGGGCCTACGACCCGCCTACGGCCCTTTGCCAAGACCCGAGCCCCGAGCCCCGAGCCCGAGCCCGAGCCCGGCCCGGCGGCGGCGCGCGTGTGGCTTGGTCCCTTTTCTCTCCAACTCTTTTAAGCTACTACATAAGCTCTCCCATTTATATACTAGAAAATTTTTCCTCAAATTTCCGATGTGGGACTTTTATCCCTCTTCATTATTTTAGCCAACAAATTTATGGCTTTTTAATGAGTCCAATGCCCATTTCTCATTCACATTCTAACAATTTTTGCAATCAATATTTGAGTTATATTACCCAATTTAGCATACAAATTTGTTCATAAAAATTGTTCCAACAATTTTCTTCCTCAATCCATCGTTTCATCGTTCTTATTCCTCTCTTAAATATTTTCTTCATTGCATTATTTCTGGTTTTCTACATCTTTAAGTTTGGGTATGAAGAAAGGTAGAGGCTCTTTCGTCATTGTCCCTACCGTTACCGTCAGTGCTGCTACCATCTTCACCGAATTGAAAAAGAATTTGAGATTCAGCCACCACTGTTGTCGTCGTAACCGCCACCATATTCGTCGCTACCGTCTTCTTTCTATCTCAAATCTGCCACCATATTCGCCGCTATTGTCTTCATTCTATCTCAAATTTCTCATATTTTTCTACATAAAAAACGAAAGACTATTTTTGATCTCGAGTTCATTGTTCAGATAACGGAAGAAAAAAATAAAGGTAACAACTCGGAAAAGTTTTCGAAAATGACAGCAGAGCAAAAAGAGGAAAATATTTCGTGGACGGTGGTTATGAGTTTTATTTCACATATTTGTTCTTCTGTGAAAAATATCGAGTAAATCTATATCTCGACTTTTCTCCTACCAAAAATGTGTTCAAAAAATAAATTTTGGAGTCGGTTGAGCCACCATCTTGAGAAACATAATTGACATGTTCTGTAAAAACTTCGGCCACACAAGTATCAGCGTAGATTATTTTTTATTTTCTTTGTCATTTATGTCAAATTATTATAATTTGTTATGTTAACGTGTTACAATATATATTTTTATAACGAATTGTAACATTATTTATCTTATAAATACATTAATATGAAAAAATTATGCGTTATAAATATAATTATTTTTAATCTAAAATTAACAATACATTTAAATTTTTAGTAATACATAAATATATAATCTTGTTAGAAAAAATTATATTATACTATTTAAATATATAGATGACAAGAAGTTAAAAATATTAGCTCGTAAATCTGTCATGTCAAATCATGGTCATTTTCTTAATTTTGAAGTTAATTTGTGTTATTCCATAGCGATTGACTCTTAGGAAAAAACAGAGACGGTTCAAAATCAGATGAACATAAAAACAATACACTGATCAAGAGTCCAAGCCCATCCCAACAATACACTGATCAAGAGTCCAAGCCCATCCCAACAATTTTATTATATAAAGTATTATGCAACTAATCATGTTCCTGATAATTGAATGAAATGAATCGAAATTACAGAGACAAAGATTTATGCAACTTAAAAGAAGCATCTAAAAACATTTTCAAACGCCCCCACATGGAAGGCAACACTTTTGGCCAATCTGAATGAAGAATCGCTGTAACAGGTCCGGTCGATCATCCTCGTTCATATTCTCAGGTGAGGACTCGAGCAGTGGCAGCTCCGGCGGCAAATGCCTATGGAATGCATCAACTGCTGCAGCTACACCATCCTCGTTCTCAAGTACTTTCGCTAGTTCCATCACTCGCGATTTCACCTGAAAGCTTTCAAATTTCGGTTTTACTTTGACGTTTTCCAGTATTTTTGCCTGGTTTGTTTGATTTTGTAATCAAGAGAGCGTTTGGATTGGCATGGAAGATATATGAAAACAAGGGAAGTCAAGTTTGTTTACCTCTGGTTGAAGCATAAATCTTATGGAGTTACAGAGGTTCTCTACATTGAGCTGAGCTATTGGTATTGGCGCAGGCCCAAGTCCTTTCTCATAGATCCTGTCACCCCAGAAGAACTGATCCCCAAAGAACGGCACGATTGTAGTTGGACACTGCACACATAAAACAGAATTTTCAAAAGAGTAAAGGAACCATTAGTGTCAAGAAAACGACTAAAGATTCCACTTTTGTGATGGGCATGAGAGTTCAAAACGTTTTACCCCAGCTTTTAGTCCTGTGGCTGTGGTTCCAGCACCGCCATGATGAATCTTTATATCCATAACACAAGAACCAGAGGCAATTACAAGATAATGTCTTCGGGGACATGAATTTATTACGTAATACGTTAGGGATCTCAAGAAAGCTTACCACAGCTGAACATTGAGGAAACAGCCAATCGTGAGGACAGTCCTCCAAGAGGAATACATTTTCAGGAACTTCAGAAACTGCAAGATGTTAGAAGAATAAAAAAAATTATTTTGAAACTGTCAAAGCAAGAAGAAACCAGTTTAGTACACAGAGCGTCAAATCAGAAGGTACAGAAGCTGCTTACGGTTCCCAAGGCCACCCCAACCTCGATCAACTATCCCTCTTTGTCCTGTATCTCTCAGTGTTTCCAGTATAATATCCATTGTCTTCTTTGGATCGTCAAGAGGCTGATTGGGAAAGTGAGAAGAAACAACAAAGCAACTATTCTGTTAGCTGAAACTACCGCATCATTAGTTAGAAAACTGAGGGATCAAGACCACAATTTGTGGAAATACAAATATATATCCAATACAATAAAATTGTTCTGATGCCTTTTAAATTGATATATGTTTTTCTTGCTGACATTAAATTGATGCCATCTAAGATTTTGATTTGATGATCAAACAATTATATCAAGATCCAAATTTCTTTACTATACACTATCACTTAAAATTACCAAAAGAAAGTAAAACACAGTTTCTGACTATTGAGGGTTTTCGGCTTACCATGCTTCCAAAACCAATATATACGGGCGGTGATCCTCTTTCTATCCAGCAGATGAACTCTTGAGGAGGTTGGTACTTCGACCCAAGATTAAGGAAACAATACCCCACAACATCAACTAAAGGACCCCAATCTGTAAATTAGTCGAACAAAAGCAAAATCGTTTAGATATATATAAAAAGAAAGATTAAGAGTTCAAGTCTCTATAGAGTAGAGTCACATTCCCCGCTGACTTAATAAAATGGGGGTGTGAAGTTAAAAGAAGATTAAGAGTTCAAGACTAAAATAATATGACGCGTCAAGGACAATGCATTATGGTCTTGCCATAGCTAGAAGAACATGTTCATTGGTGCCAGAATGAAGGTGCGGTTTATATTGGAAGCAAAGAAACAAATTACAAACTTCAGCGGAATATCTGGACTTAGCATGCAGTTGTGCTATTACCACTTGGTTTTGGAACGACATGGGGACTCCACATGTAACCAGTAGGCAAGTGCGAAATTGAGCCATGATATGTGCTGAAATAAGCGATAGGTGGGAGGTTTAGCTTCCTCTTCCTAAAATCATTTATATATGTCCTTATGCTCCACCATACCATCAGATCAACAACTACATATGAAAGCTGAGACAAGAAAATGTTGTGAAACAGTCAGCCGCAACCCTTTTAAACCACATCAGAAGGGTGGATGGTCATAAGATCGAACCAGTTAAGGCTGCACTGAAAAAAATAACATTACCCAATATGCAGCACTTTGAGGAACACGTGCCAAAGGGTGTGGAAATTCATGAGTTGGCCTGCCTAGATGAAGAGGATGTAAGAAAACAAGGCAACAGATGACACATTAAGTCAGGTGCACCGACCTTGAGATTAAAAAAGCAAAGATGTTAACTCACGTCCAAGGCATTGTAAAGAAAATGTGAATTGGAACACCAAGAGCTTCAGCAACATGTACATGTCCTGTAATTAGAGCCAAAACCATATCATCAGCTTCATAGGAGCAATGAAACCAACTTAGTAGATTTAGAAGTCAGTGATGGAATTACCATATGCAGGAGGATTTGCAATTAATGCTTGAGCTTTGAAAAGGGTTCCAGTTTCCATATCAGGCTCTGTGCAAGCTGGAAGAAGAGACTCTATAATTGCCTTCAACTGTTTTCTCTGCTTTGCTATTTCTCCAGGACCAGAAGGAATGAGACCTTTATTTCTAGCCATATCTACATTCAAAAATACCCATAACTTTGATTTTATAAATTATCCACATGAAGCTTAACTAGAAAATTTCTGACAGTTTATCTGTGTTTCCATTAGGCTTTCATCAGAAAACAAAATAAAAGGCGAGAAACCAAATCTAAAAGAATCTTTTCATTGAGGACTTCTTACATCCAGCTAATTCTCGGGGATCACCACCCAAGGGATAAAACTCCACTCCAGCAGACCGCACAAAAGAGCAGAAATTTGCATGCGTTGCCAACCTAACACGATGACCAAATTCCTGCAACAAAGATAAGGAGAATATAGCTTTCATATTTCTCAATGCCAATGACAAATCAGTTCAAAATCCCTCGCTAAAATGCTAAGAAGTCTCAAGACCCCTAGCTCTAGGGGAAATGAGTCAATAACACATATGAGGATGGAATGAAAAATCAAACTAAATTTAAAACATGGACACATGATATCAGCACATGCCAAGGCCTTGATTTGAGCCTGTTAATTTGCAGTTTTATATATGCATCCACCCAAAATAACATGTCTAATGTCACAGTGCTTCCTCTAGAAATCTTAAATCCGAATATGACACAAGGAATGAGAAAAAAAATCTTCAAATAACCTGGAGGCGCTTTGCCATGGCCAGAAAAGGCTGCACATCACCTCGAGTTCCAACCACTAGTATAGCAATTTTCAACTTTGGAATAGATCGGAAGGAATCCGCAAATGACTTCTCATATGTGACTGTGGAATGCCCTTTCGTTGGCTGAAACTCCAATAACTCCGACACAGGGGTACCTTTATCTATATCAACTTCCACTGTCCCATCATTTTGTATTCTGACTAGCTCAACAATGAGTTTGATACGCGTGGAATTCGACCACCGATCATTCACACTTACAAACGAAGGGCGAAGGGAGGAAATGGGTCAGCTTAAGCAGCCCAGAAAACAAGTTGGGAAGGAGGCCTGGCCTTTCAAGCTTGTGTCTAGTAAGTAAATAACCATGGTTAAGAGAGGAGAGAGATAGTATAAGTAAGGAGAGAGTACGTTTGTAATAGTCATCCAAAAAAGTTGTGGGAAAACTTGGTGAGGGGAGGTGAGAGACTTCATTAACAATTCTCTCAGGTGTTATTCAAGTATTTTAAGTAAGGAATTGTCCATTTCTGATCAAAAACCTACCATTTTGGTATCAGAGCACCGATCCAGGGAGGAAAATGCCGCCTAAGAAGGATGACAACGCACTGGAAAAAGCGGTAGCGGATCTACAGAGGGATGTGGAGAAGCTGTCGACGCTGGAACCAGTGGTGATGGAGATGAGGAGCCAGCTGGAGAAACTGAGTGTACTGGAAAGGATTGAGGCTCGCTTAAGGGAACAGGAGATCCAAGCAGCACGGGCAGAGAAAAGGATGGAAGAGTCACAAATCTCCCGTGGAGGTGCAAGCACCCGAGAGGATATCCTTCCGGAGTTGTGCCCTAGCTCGTCGCGTTCATGCCCTCTCACGGCAGTGGAAGCGATCGGAACACCGGCCACACCGAAGGAGCCTCTTATTCGCAGGGTGGAGATGCCTGTTTTCGACGGGGTGCAAGCAGAGCAGTGGATATTGCGGATGGAGCAGTACTTTGAGTTGGGATCGTTTACGGAGGAAGAGAAGATGAGGGTGGTAAGAATGGGGTTTAGTGATGAGGCGTTCGTCTGGTTTCGCTGGGAAAAAGAACGCAGTCCGTTCGAGAGCTGGGAACAGCTGAAACAGAGGCTTCTGGAGAGTTTTGCGGAGGAACCGGAAAGCTCGCCTGGGGAACGACTGCTCACCTTTCGACAGGAGGAATCGGCACGACAATACTGCCACGACTTCATGGCGTTGGCAGCCAACGCGCCGGAGTTGTCGGAAGACGTGTTGGAGATGGCGTTCATGATAGGACTCAAACCGAAAACAAGGGCTCATGTGCGAATGTTTGAGCCTAAATCACTAAAGAAAATGATGATGATGGCAAAAAGGGTGGAAGAATGGTCAGAGATGGAGGAATCTTCTTGGGGATCGATGGCTGGTGGTAACAGTCGAGCTGCACGTACAGGCGGCGGCAAAATCGTGCAGGGTACAGGAAGGGGGGACCACAACTGGGCTTCCGGGTCAGGGCAGTCGGGTGGGCCTAATTGGCACAAGCCCAATCCGCAATCAGGGGCTCCTTGGACTCAAACGAACGGGCCGAATTATTCACGGCCCAAAATTTCGGACCCAATCATCAACAAAACGGCAGTGTTACGGGAAAACCCTAATCGCCCAAATTTGGGTCCAAATCAACCAGCTCGAGGGGAGGAGAGTCGCCGAGCACCGTTTCGCAGGTTGACGGACGCCGAGCTACGGGAGAAGCGCGCTAAGGGAATTTGCTTCAAATGCGACGAAAGGTGGACTGCAGCTCATCAATGTCGAGCTAAGGAGCTGCGGGTACTCTTGGTCGAAGGGGAAGGAACCGAAGCCGAAGTCGTGGAGGAAGAAATACTCACACGGGAGACCGAGGGGGAGGACGCATTCGAGTTGGCGGTACTCTCACTGAATTCCGTGGTGGGAATTTCCTCTCCCAAGACACTCAAGCTAAAGGGGAGGCTTCGCGAGGAGGAGGTGGTCTGCTTGGTGGACAGCGGCGCCTCCCATAACTTCATCTCAACAGAAGTTGTGGGAAGGATGGGACTTCCTCTAACGCTTACTGGTGGATATGGTGTTGTCACAGGTACTGGAGCGACGGTGAGGAGTCAAGGAGTGTGCAATGGGGTGGAAATCCAGTTGGAGGGTTACACACTGACGACCAGTTTCTTACCGTTGGAGCTTGGTTCAGCGGACGTGATTCTGGGAATTCAATGGCTAGCAACGTTGGGGCAAATGAGGGTGGACTGGCGTGAACAGGTGATGAGCTTTTGGGTGCAGGGCAAACAGGTGCGATTACGAGGAGACCCGAGCTTGTGTAATCGACATGTCTCCTTAAGGGCTCTTCTAAAATCCATCCGGAAAGGGGGAGAGGGGTTGATGGTAGAGATTCAGGAGCTGCAGACTAACGCAGGGAGCGAAATGATGGAGACTCCAATCCGGTTCAAGACAATTCTGGAGGAGTTCCAAGAGATCTTTTCAGAACCACAAGGGTTGCCTCCGGCTCGGAACAAGACTCACGGCATTACTCTGAAACAGGGCAGGGAGCCAGTGAGCGTTCGACCCTTCCGGTATCCACACGCTCAAAAAACAGAGATCGAAAGACAGGTGGCATTAATGTTGGCTGCGGGAATCATACGAGAAAGCAACAGTCCTTTCTCCAGTCCTGTGCTATTGGTTAAAAAGAAGGATGGAAGCTGGCGATTTTGCGTAGACTACAGGGCATTGAACAAGGCGACAGTTCCTGACAGTTTTCCAATACCCATGATCGATCAGTTGCTGGACGAGTTACGAGGATCAACCGTTTTCTCCAAGCTCGACTTGCGTTCTGGCTATCATCAGATTCGGGTTGCAGCCTCTGACATTCCAAAGACAGCTTTCAGGACTCATGAGGGACATTACGAGTTTTTGGTAATGCCTTTCGGCCTTACCAATGCTCCTGCCACATTTCAGTCCATCATGAACGAGATTTTCAGACCCTTTCTGCGTAAGTTTGTCTTGGTGTTTTTCGATGACATTTTAGTCTACAGCAAAAGCGAGACAGAACATCAGGAGCAGCTGAGGGCAGTATTGCACGTCTTGAAGGAACAACAACTATATGTCAACCTCAAGAAGTGTCAGTTTGGAAGCCCTCAAATCGAGTACCTGGGACATGTTATTTCAGCACAGGGAGTGGCGGCTGATCCTGCCAAGATCAGCGCTATGACTGAATGGCCTCTTCCGAACAGTTTACGAGCCCTGAGGGGATTCTTGGGCTTAACGGGGTACTACAGGAGGTTCGTGAGGGGGTACGGGATCATTGCTAGACCCTTGACAGAGTTGTTACGCAAGGATCAGTTTAAGTGGACAGAAGCGGCGACAACAGCCTTTCATCAGCTCAAACATGCAATGGTAACAGTTCCTGTGTTGGCGCTACCCGACTTTAATGACGTGTTTGTGGTTGAATCAGACGCATCAGGTAGCGGGCTAGGAGCAGTATTGATGCAGCAACAACAACCCATTGCTTACTTTAGTCAGGCGTTATCGGAGCGACAACGTCTGAAATCGATCTATGAACGCGAATTGATGGCGATTGTACTTGCTGTCCAGAAGTGGCGTCATTACTTGCTGGGAAGGAGGTTTATCGTGAGGACTGATCAGAAAAGCCTTCGCTTTTTGCTGGAACAGAGGGAGGTCAATTTGGAGTATCAGCGATGGTTGACTAAGCTACTGGGGTTCGAATTCGATATCCACTACAAACCGGGTACTGAGAATCGAGTTGCAGATGCATTATCCAGGAAATACGAACCCGTGGAGCTGTTAGCCTTATCTCTACCAGTCGCAGTGCAGTTAGAGGAAATTGGGTGTGAGGTGGATCGTGATCCTGAACTCCAAGAGGTTATCCACACTCTCAAGACTCAACAATCGCCTCAGTCAGAGTTCTCTCTGGTACAAGGCAGGCTGTTACGACACGGCAGGTTGGTTTTGTCTAAAACTTCTCGTTCCATCCCTATTATATTGGCAGAATTTCATGGAGGAAAACTGGGAGGCCACGGGGGAGTGCTGAAGACACAGAAGCGGATCTCTGACCAGTTTTACTGGACGGGTATGCTAACCGACATTCGTCGATATGTCGCGGCATGCGCTATTTGTCAGCAATATAAATATTCCACTCTTGCTCCGGGGGGACTGCTGCAGCCTCTCCCGATTCCTGAACAAGTATGGGAGGATGTTTCGATAGACTTTGTGGAAGGGCTACCGCGTTCTAAAGGGTATGACTCAGTGCTGGTGGTGGTGGACAGACTTACCAAATACGCACATTTCTTGGGACTCAAGCATCCCTACTCTGCAGCTGACGTAGCTTCCCTTTTCACCAAGGAGATCATACGACTACATGGGTTCCCCAGGACTATCGTTTCAGACCGCGACAAAGTCTTCACCAGCCAATTCTGGAAGGAGCTGTTCAAATTAGCGGGGACGAAGCTGTGTATGAGCACCGCCTACCACCCCCAGTCGGATGGACAGACCGAGGTAACGAACAGGGGATTGGAGACTTACTTGCGCTGTTTTGCAGGCGACAAACCAAGGACGTGGGCGGATTATTTGCAATGGGCTGAACTAAGCTATAACACTTCCTATCACTCCTCCCTTAAGATGTCACCATTTCGGGCAGTGTATGGGCGGGATCCTCCAGTTCTTCTAAAGTATGAATCAGGGGCGACCAATAACGCGGACCTCGATCAGCGCTTACAGGAGAGAGATGCAGAATTGGCCCTCATCAAGGCACATTTGCTCAAAGCGCAACAGCAGATGAAGCTTCGAGCCGATGAACACCGTCGAGACCTCAGTTTCGATGTGGGAGATAAGGTATACCTAAAGATGCGTCCCTTTCGCAGGAAGTCTTTGGCTCGCCGTAGTAACGAGAAGCTCGCTGCCCGCTATTATGGGCCCTTCGCAGTAGCTGCTCGAGTGGGACCAGTGGCTTATCGTCTTCAGCTACCGCCAGAGGCAAAGATACACTCCACGTTTCATGTCTCACAGCTCAAGAAGGCAGTTGGGGACGCAAACGTAGCGGCAGTAATACCAGAACAGCTCACAGTCGATGGGTTTTTGGAAGCTAAACCAGAGCGAGTGTGCAGCACAAGAATCAACCCGGTTTCAGGACAGGCGGAAGTGTTAATCAAATGGAAGGGGCAACCTGACTTCGAAAATTCATGGGAATGGAAGAGCACCATCCAAGGTCAATTTCCAGATTTTCACCTTGAGGACAAGGTGAATGACAATGGGGAGGGTATTGATACGCGTGGAATTCGACCACCGATCATTCACACTTACAAACGAAGGGCGAAGGGAGGAAATGGGTCAGCTTAAGCAGCCCAGAAAACAAGTTGGGAAGGAGGCCTGGCCTTTCAAGCTTGTGTCTAGTAAGTAAATAACCATGGTTAAGAGAGGAGAGAGATAGTATAAGTAAGGAGAGAGTACGTTTGTAATAGTCATCCAAAAAAGTTGTGGGAAAACTTGGTGAGGGGAGGTGAGAGACTTCATTAACAATTCTCTCAGGTGTTATTCAAGTATTTTAAGTAAGGAATTGTCCATTTCTGATCAAAAACCTACCAGAGTTTTTGCTGGAACCACAGATATTATCAAATAGTAAGCATGAGAAAATAAACATGTTTTCACTGTACCAAAAAAGTAATCAAAAGAGAAACATATCCTAGTGATTCTACAGTACAAAAACAGAATCTTCACTGGAGTCATGAGTGTTTAGTTTCCTACCTTTTCTCGCTCCGATAATCTATCTAATTTTGAATTACGACATGCAGGAGACCCTTTCTCTGTCAGGGACCGAGAGTACTTAATCTTATTGTCATCAATTAGCATATCTCCATAGAGACCAACAGGTGCAGTTATGCAATGGTCTAGTCCTTCAAAACCATAAATATTGATCAGTTATTATTTTCCATATCAGAATCAGGGGAAAGCAATCATGGCCTTTCGTTCAATTAAGATAACTAACAAGATGGAAAAAGTAACAATTGACAAAGTTAGTTAGAGCTCCAAAGTCGTTGTTCTGTTAACAAAGCTTGGAAGAAGATAAATAAACGCCTTTGAATACAGGATTAACCTCGTTGCAATTCAAAGGACCCACCAGAACCTTCAGGAGCAGACTCTACGGAACCAGATGTTTCCAATAAACATGCTTTCTTGTTATTTACACCATTATCTTCATCACAAAACTCCTCATCATCTGTCCGGGAACTGATCCCATCATCTAATTCTTGCAATGGATGTTTAACTACATTACTCGCCATCACGGAATTCAATTAAACAGCTCTCACTGCTCAATATCCAGACGATCAGTTGCTGGAACAGCCCTACAAATGGATCAAACGCGAGAAAGGAACATCTATACAGCAGAATGCCGCAAGCTATAGACAATTCCACTCACAAGGTTTCACTATTGTAAGTCACCATAGAGACATTTATTCGATCACAGATGGAAATGGCTCTTGCCAAACGCTGCACATGGCGAATCAGAGCTTGAACTAACCAGTCAATCCTCAAGCATGGAAAGTTAGCTGCACAAAAGTGAGATGGAAATAAGGAAAAATCAAAAAAGGATTTACCTTTATCCTTAACCGTTTCATATAAAAGCGAAAAAATGCAGGAAATGATTACGGAACAAAGAGTCTCTCACGTTTAGAGCGAGGCTGAGATTACCCAGAAAAAGGATCCACCTTTATAACTTGAAGAACTCAAATTATAACGATTCGGAGAGAAAGAATTAATCAATTAATCGAAGGAAAGAAAAGAACAGCAATTACCCAGTAAAATCCAAAGACTGCAACTACCATTAATGATCAATGATCGAAAAAATTGTTCCTAAGCTGAGTGAATAAGAGAGAAAGCTGAAGAAATAGTACAGAGAGAGAGAGAAATTGATAAGAAGATTTCTGGGTAGATTCTAGTTTGGGGAATTCTTCCAGGAAAAAAAAGAGGATGCAAATGTTTTGCAAGGGGTTTGGAGACTTTCGAATAAACTAATTTAGATTTACACGCAAAAAAAAATATTTATAAATTATATATTATTATTCATAAATATAAATTAAATATGTATATAATTTTAAATTTTATTTAAAATTATTTTTAATATTAATTTAGACAATTAAATAAAATAATATTATTTCAAATTTTTGTTCTAAATATACCATTAGTCATTTAAATTTTCAAAAATATCACAAATTTAATAATAAAATAATTAAAATTTTATTTTTAAATTTTTAAATTGGAAAAACTGCATCCAAACATTATGTTTTAATTTTATATATAATTTATTTAATGTAAATAATTATTTTTACATTAGAATTTATTTTATTTTTTAGAATTTTAATTTTGTTATACTAAATTTAGAAAATAAAGTTAAAATACTGATATTTTAAAATATTACTCTATTATTTTTGTATACATAAATTTATAAAAATAATTATTTTTATAAATAATAATATATTTATTAATATTATATAATTTATAAATTTACATTTACATAAAATAAATATTAAAATTATATAAAATATTATATAATTCATAATTTGTAAATAATTATTTTATTGAATTTAATAATATTTTTGTTAGTTTAATAAAATATATTAATTTTGTAACTAAATTAATAATAATAATATATACGCTAATTATTCTAGTAATTTAATATTATTTATATATTTATTTAAAATTTAATGTGAAACAGTTATTTTTATTAATAACACGTTAAAACAACGTTATTTTTTAAAAATATTTTTTAAATAATATATTAAAAATATAGTAAATCTGATAAGATATATATTTATAAATTTAATAATTGCAGAAATAAATATCAATCATATATACGACAGATGTCACCGAAATAAAATTAATTTATTATATGAATTAGATTAATTCTTAGACAATAAGATAATGCGACTTTTCGCTTGTTAGAAATGCTACTCCTTATTTATATAAAAAAAGAGAAAATAATGAAAATAAGTATTATCAATATCACGAATTTGCGAGTGATGAAATAGTAACATGGTTCAAACGAGTTATGTGATGGAAATAATTAATGGTGGAATTTTAAACCGAATCGAACTGAATTGATTTTTGGTTTTAAGTTTGATTTGATTATTAAAAGTGAAATGATAAATTGAGTTATTAAAAGTAAAATGATATTGTAAATCTAAATAAATGGTAGCAGTTTCCAACATTCACTAAACGATATTTTCTATTCTAATTTTTTGACTTTCTAACCGGTTGGTGGCTAAGGATCATCATCTTCCTCTCCGAAACTCAATCTGTCTTGATTCCCTCTCGGTTAAACTTAAAAGACCTCTTTTTCATGTTGTAGAAGGTGTTGCTGAAGTAGCAGTTTTTGATGAGGTTTTACTCAATGCCAAACCACTGTGGGCGTTTGTGATGGCATAGAAGATGCCCCTCATGTGGGCAAGATCATGCCAAGATAAACTGTAGTTCCCTTGGATATTCCAAATAATCAACATAATTATTAGTTTAAAATAAAATTTATATATAAAAATAAGAAAAATCTAAAATTATGGAGAAAAATAATTGTTTAAAAAATTAAAAAAATGATAAAAATTAACTAGATAAATATATAAGAATTATAGAGTATTCTATAATATTTTAATATTTATCCACTACTATTATAAATATGGGTGTTTGAGTGTCATTTGTAATAGCAAAAAAAGAAATATTTAAGAATTCTTCACAAATAAAAATCATTTTTGTAAAATCCATTTTCTAATATAAAATAGTTATCTTTCTATTATTAATTTATAATTCTCATCTTCATCACACGAAAGTATTATTGGGTAAATATTCCAACAATTGTTATTAGAGCTAGTTGGCTTAAAACATCGATAACTCGTGTGTATCAAGATGGAGGTTACCGTTACCGTTGAAGGTGACATGTTCAAACTTACGACAGAGAACTACTCCTATTGGAAATTAATGATGGAAGATCACCTTTATTTCAAGAATTTGTACGAACCCATCACCATGAAAGACAAGCCGGAAGGAAAGGATGACAACACATGAGAGATTTTGAATCGAAAAGTAGTCGTTGTAATTCGTAAGTACATAGATCAAATTCTTTTCGAACACATCTCTACTTACACCAATGCTATTGAGTTATGAACAAAACTTGAATTTATGATACAAAAGAAAGCACCTCGAAACAAGGCCCTCCTTGTTCGACGGTTGGTAAAGTTGGAGTGTAAGGATGGTCAAAGCATGATTGAGCACTTGAATAATTTCAAGGAGCTCGTAAATCAGGTTAACAAGGTCGAAATGAAGGTTGAAGATGAGATGCAAGCCCTTTTACTCCTCAACTCCCTACCAGAGAGTTGGGACACACTAGTTGTCACTCTTAGCAATTCAGCACCACAGGGAAATCTTACCATGGATACCGTCAGTGATAGTCTTATAAATGAAAAAAAAGTAGGAGGAAAGAACGAGGTTTAGTCACCCAGTCGGAGCCAAACATTATAGATAGACGAGGTAGAGACAAAACACGTGGACACAATAGAAGCCAAGGTCGAGACCAATCTCGAGGATGATCCAAATTGCACCCTAGAATTACTTGCTATTATTGTGTAAAGCTGGATCACCGAAAATCAGAATGTCGTTTTTTCAAGAAAGATCAACATGTGGATAACGTCAAGCCGGATCGATTGAATCCCACAAATAGGCATGATGATAAGACCACCACCATTGAAGATGAGGATAAGGATGTATATCTCGTTGGAGAATACAATCTACTAAACATCATTTCTAATGATACTTCATGGATCATCGACTCTGGTGCTTCCTTTCATATCACCCCCTATATAAGTTTCTTCACAACCTACCAATGTGGTGAATTTGATAATGTTCAAATGGGAAATCAAGGAAGAGCAAGATTGTTGGAAAGGGAAATGTCATTCTCACATAAAACACGGGATGTAAGATTGTTTTTAAGGATGTGAGGCATGTTCCAAACATGCGATTTAATCTCATATCAACTGGAAAGCTTGATGATGCTGGTTTTGGAAACCATTTTGGTGAAGGCAAGTGGAAGTTAACCAAGGGAAGCTTGGTCATGTGATGGGGGCATCAGATCGTATGGCCGGCCAGGAGACCAGGTTGGCCGACCAGGGAGCTTGCCCGAGACAGCCGGGCCATTTGGCGCATCTGCCGGCCCAAGCAATACCGTCAGGCCTACGACCAGCCGAGCCGGACCGACCAACATTTCCGGCGGAGAGGCCCAAACCTCCGGCCCAACTGACGGCGACATGGATGACACCGCCGGCCCAATTGGTGACGCCGCCGGCTCCGGAATCAACCTGGCTAGCTCCGATGACAATTCGGCCAGTACCTCGCACAGTGCAGCTGATTCAGCCGATCCAGCCGATTGCACCACCATTTCAACATCTACACAAAGAGACTCAGGCCAGATAAGCTACCAGCTTTAAGACATAACTCTAGATGAAGTTTCTATACCAGTGCTGCCACCAGGAGCAATGACAAGGAGCGATCAAGGGCACTCTTCCAAAAGTTCAGTTTGTGGGTCGACAAGCTCCTAGAGGATGATCGACAAAGAGCAGTGGGCCAAGAGTACAAGGAAGAGTCCAAGGGCTTCTCAACACTACAAGGGACTCTAGAGACTTGGGCTTTAGTGGCAAGAGAGGCCAGAGCCCAAAGATTCATAACCCTACTCCAAGTCGAAGACTAGGAGCTAGACGCGTGCATGCCACAAGGTCGGCCACCTTCCATTCCTTGGCCGATAGGTAAGAATGGTAAGTTTTCAAATTATATACTTGCTTTTTTTCTGTTTTGCAGGGTAGGATTTAGAATGTTTACATTTTTTAGTCAAAGACAATTTAGGTAGAAGTCCTTTTCGGTTATTGCTTTTTGTAATTTTTTCTTTTGTGCACTTTTGTAAGTTTTCCATTTTTCTTTGAGTCGACCCTAGAAGGTCAAACTGCCAAGCATATTAATAAGGCTCCTTCATCATTGTAGTTCGACAACCTTTTTGATATTAATAAAGATCGAATTTTCTTCCTACAAGTTTTCTCTCAAAAACTTGTGCACTTAGAACCCTAGTCGAGACCAACCCTCCTAGCTTCTAAGTTTGTGATTTATCACGAGGTTCATCACTTCTCGTGTGGTTCACTTCACCCTTCCATCCATTACCAAACATAAAACCCCCATCCAGAAGCCTGAGGTCGAGTTTCTCACCTAATCTTCTCCAAACAGCCCACGCACGTACGGCCTTGATTCAGAGCTTGTCTCACATGGCTCGAGAAAAGAAAAAAAGGATCATTATATGTGACACAAACTAAGCTATGGAAGGAGGAAGTAAATTTTGCAAGTGATGACATGGAGATATGACATCAGAGACTAGATATGAGCGAAAGGGGCTTAAATATCCTTGTTCGGAAGAAACTCCTCCCTGATATGAAAGGTACATCCCTTGAACCATGTCTTGATTGCTTAGCTAGAAAACAACATAGAGTTGCTTTTCAAAGATCTTCATATCTATGAGAAGAAAGCACATTCTTGATCTTGTGCATACTGACGTATGCTCCATATCTGAGAAATCCATTGGTGGTGCATCGTATTTCGTCACCTTCATTGATGACCACTCAAGGAAAGTATGGGTTCACTTGTTGAAATCAAAAGATCAAGTTCTTGAAATGCTTTCAAGGAGTTTGTAGCTCTAGTGGAACAAAGCACGGGCCAAAAACTCAAATGTGTTCGATCAGATAATGGTGGTTACTACAGATGTCCCTTCGAGCCATTCTGCAAAACTCATGGAATCAAGATAGAAAATACACCACAACTAAATGGTATTGTTGAAAGAATGAATCGTACAATCGGAGAAATAGTTCGTTGTATGCTCTCTCATGAAAAACTACTTAAGTCATTTTGGGGAGAAGCGATAAGGACCACGGTTGACATCATCAACCTCACACCATCAGTTCCCTTGGATGGTGAAATACCTGAGGAAGTCTGGTACAAAATGAACGTCTCTTACAACCATTTAAAGGTATTTGGGTGTAGAGCTTTCATCCATATTCCTAAAGATGAATGAGCTAAACTACACTCAAAGTCAAAGGAGTGTATCTATCTTGAATCGCCAAGAGACGAATTTGGTTATTGGCTTTGGGATCCGAAAAATAGAAAGATTGTCAGAAGTCGGGATGTTGTTTTCTTAGAGGATCAGACAATCGAAGACATTAGAGATCGGAAAAACCAAAACTAAGGATTAGTAAAAATGCATAACCTCATCAATCGCATAACGAATCAGAAGAGGCAGTTGAGAATGATGATGTTAACCCTGAAGAAGGTAACACTATCTCTAATCATAATGATCATGATATCGAAGAAGAGGGGCATGACGTTCTTCCAGAGCCTGAACTAAGATGGTCAGCAAGAGGATTGATACCATCTAGAAGATATACCCCAGATGAGTATGTGACCCTTACGGATAAGGGGGAGCCTCAAAGCTATAAGGAGGCCGTTGTTGACAGTTATAAACATGGGTGGTTAAAAGCCATGCAAGAGGAAATGCAATCCTTGCATGAGAATCACACTCGAGCTTGTGAAGTTACCAAAAGGGAAAAGAGCTCTAAACAACAAATGGGTATATCGGATAAAGTCTGAAGATGGAAGCTTAAAACCAAGATATAAAGCCCAGTTGGTCATGAAAGGATTCAACCAGAAGAAAGGCATATATTTTGAAGAAATTTTCTCTCTAGTAGTAAAGATGTCCTCTATCCAAGTTGTTCTTGGCTTAGCAGCTGTTTTGGACTTGGAGATTGAACAACTTGATATCAAGACCACATTTTTGCATGGTGATCTAGAAGAGGAGATCTACATGGAGAAGCCTGAAGGTTTCAAGGTCCCAAACAAAAAAAAATTGGTGTGCTAACTGAAGAAAAGTCTTTATGGCCTCAAACAAACCCCAAGACAATTGTACAAGAAGTTTGACTCTTTCATGGTAGATCATGAATTCAAGAAAACAATGAATGACCATTTTGTCTTCATAAAAAGGTACGGTGGTGGTGAATTTCTCATACTTTTGTTATATGCTGATGACATGTTGATTGTAGGCCATGACCGCACAAAGATTGATGCTCTAAAGAAAGACCTAAATAAATGTTTTGCAATAAAAGACTTGGGACTAGCAAAAAAATTTTTTGGGATGAAAATCACTCATGATAGAGAGAGAAAATTGTTATGGCTATCCCAAAAACGATATATTGAAAAAATGTTGGAGAGATGTAACATGCACAAGGCAAAGTCGGTATGTACACCACTTGTTGGACATTTCAAGCTAAGATCAGAGAAAAATCCAACAAATGAGAAGGAAAAGGAGGAAATGAGGACTACTCCATATGCATCAACAGTCGGTAGTCTTATGTATGCTATGGTGTGTACTAGGTCTGATATCGTCTATGCAGTTGGAGTTGTGAGTCGCTTTCTAGCCAATCCAGGGAAAGATCATTGGAAAGCAGTTAAATGGATCATCCGCTATCTACGAGGCACAACTAAAATGTGTCTTTGTTTTGGTAAATGGAAGCTTGAGTCGATGGGCTATAGCGGCGCAGATTGGGCCAGAGCAAAGCTTTTTAGAAATCAACATCAGGATATGTAACTACCTTTGCAGGGGGAGTTGTTTCCTGGCAATCAAAGCTACAGAAGTGTGTTGTTTTGTCTACCACAGAAGCAGAATATATCACAATCACTGAAGCTTGCAAGGAGATGTTGTGGATGAAGAACTTCTTACTTGAGTTGGGAATAAAGCAAGAGAAATATATCATGTTATGTGATAACCAAAGTGCTATTCACTTAGCAAAGAATTCAACATTGCACTCCCGTCCGAAGCACATCGATATTCGACATCACTGGATCCGAGAAGTTCTCGAAGAGAAACTTATGCATCTTGTAAAAGTACACACAGAGAAGAATTGGTCAGACATTATGACCAAAGTATTTCTGATCAAAAAGTTTGAAATTTGTTGTGAAGGCACCGACATCGTGAAAACCTCAAGCTAAGTCGGGAAGGAGAATATTGTTGGATATTTCCTCTATTAGCCCAAATAATGAACATTATTATTAGCCCAAAGTAAAACCTAAATATAAGAATAAGAAAAATCTATAATTATGGAGAAAAAGGAATTGTCTAAAGAATTAGAGAATGATAAAGATTAACTAGATAAGTGGATAAGTATTAGAAAGTGTTATAGAATATTATAGTACTTATCTACCACTAGTATAAATAGGGATGTTTAGTATTATTTGTAATAGCAATCCAAGGAAGAAATACTTAAAAATTCCTCCAAAAATAAAAACCACTTTTGTAAAATACTTTTTCTAATATAAAATAGTTCTCTTTTTATTACTAATTTCTAATTCTCATATTCATCACACGAAAATATTATTAGATAAATATCCCTAACACATCTGCGAAAACATTGAAGATTGATGTGAAAGTACTTAATACCACTATATCGTTATTCCAAAATACGATTATCAGAGAAAAATTGCTCAACCGCTAATTTTGCTATATCGGAGAAGTTTCCTTTGTTATTCGAGAATGGAAACATGAAACAGTTCAATATCAAAAAAAACTTGGAATATATCACTCCGAGGATGGATTTCAAAACAATTAAACATCTCTATTGTAGAGAAAAAACTAAAAATTATGGGTAGTATTATCGGGAGGTCTTTGACACTCTCGTCCCAAAACAAGACGATGTTTCAGGTTGAATGTGGCCAGAGTTTTGGTTAAAGTGAATCTCCCAAACCCATTACCAAAGGAAATCAATCTCACACACAATATTCAGATAATATGCATATAGTTTTACTCACATACCCATGCAGATAATATGCATATAGTTTCACTCACATACCCGTGATTGTTGCCAAAATTTAGTTCTTACCACAATTGGGGTCACTTATCGAAATTGTGTGAAAGTTTACTAATGTTACTATGCTCACGAAACAGAATCCATCAATTCACCATGAACAATCTATTGTTGTGACTATACAATCACTACATAAAGAAATAAGTTTCTCGATAGGATCCAGCCTACAACAAAAGAAGTGACTTTGGCACATGCTCCTACACTGCACAAACATTCGTTGACAAGCTGGTAAGTTCCTGACTACGAACTCATTGTTAATCTTTTTTTATATTGAATCCAAGTACCAATTACAAATGCTTAACAAGTATCACGTTCTCATAACGATCGCCATAGAAGGTCTCATGTAGACACTTCCAAAAACCCATACACATTAAGCATGAAGAAAATGCATAAGAGCACATTTTTGTTTATAAAAAATTTCTCTTTGTAACAGCAAAACCTTTGGATCATTCCAAAGCTTTCATCCTTTATTCACTTCTCATATTCTATTTCATGTACTTATCGATACTTTCCACTTTAAAAATCTTGTTGAGTGGTTTTAAATTTCAATCCCTAATATAACTCCAAGTGCAGAGCAAATTGACTACTAGTTAGGTATCGAATCCTCAGGAAAGTAAGATTAACACAATAGGAATACATGAAACACTTAAGTCTAGATAGATATTGATTGGATTTTCAATTGGTTGTCTAATAATCTAATTACAAATAAAATAAACACGCGTTAAATTTGATAAACAAGATATATGGACAATGGGTAAAGCATTCGATTCGGACAATCTTCTTTTGACTAATGATTTTACATGTTCGATTAGATAAATCTCTAAGACTTAAAACACTATTCAATAGACTGATCCATTCTCGTAGTAACAACCCATTCACCATCTTATAGACTACAAGTCTTTTTTAACATCAATCAATCGTCTAGTGATCATTGAGTTCGAGTCTAATATTGTCCACCTATCGTCTTAGACATCAACTTTCACTGACTAAGATGAAATAAGGATGTTCAGGCCTACCTACACGTTCTGTCTACACTTTTCAGGAGTAAAACATCACCGATCTAATCATTGATTATCTACTTCAATCCGCATTATTAAGCACACCCTAAACATCAGGGATTTGTCCTCTAATTTACCTAAAAAACCATAGGTCAAGATATTCCCCTAATCTATCTTATCCACAATCCATACAGAAAACTACTCAAACATATTCAATAAAGCAGTAAGCATAAAGAAATAAAAGCAAAGAAACATAAAATAAGAGATAGAGTAGAGAAATCATTCGCTAGAAACCAAGAGTGCAAGAACAAAGCTTGAAAGAAAATATCTCTTCTCTCTAAAAACGGCCAAAGCCAAAAACTAAAAGAATCTTGAATAAAACTTAAATTAAAAGTGTTTAAAAGGGTTTATATAGTATCCCTAACCATTAGGTTTCATTCTGGGATAAGAGATCGGCCATATGGACAGTGGATTCATGGGGGTTGGCCTGAGATCGACCATGGTGAGATCGGCCTGATGGCCGATCTCAGGATGGGCTGGTTTTCGGCAGCATCTGGAATGGGCGATCGGGTTGGATGGCTCGGCAGGTGTTGCTGAGTGGTGTCCGAGATCAAGCATGGGCAATCGGCCGGATGGCCAATAGCGTGGGCAGATGCTTGATCGGGCTCGGAAAGCACTCAACAGGTCTCGGTAGGTCCTGACCGATCGGGCTGGGGGTTCGGTATGTCTAGCCGATCGCATGGGCAGGTGTTGCTGGGTGGTACAAGATCTGGCAATGGCGATCGGCCAGGTGGCCGTTGCATGGGCAGGTGTTGCTGGGTGGTACAAGATCTGGCAAGGGTGATCGGCCGGGTGGCCGTCGCATGGGCAAGACTTGGCTTGGCATCAGAAGGTGCTGGCCGATTGGGCTGGGGTCTCGGCATGTCTGGTCGATCGCATGGGTAGATGCTGTCGGGTGGTACACAATCGGGCAATGACAATCGGCTGGGTGGTCGGTAGGTCTGGGCAGATCCTCGGCAAGTGAACGCGATCGGTGTGCTGTGATCGGCCATATGGCTGACCGCATGGTCGCAGGTTCTCAGGATCGGCTGGTACTCGCATGCGCGACGGGCATGTGCGATCGGCTGGATGGCCGATCGCATGGGTAGCAGATCATGGTTGGCTGAGATTGGCCAGATGGCTGATCCCATGCCTTCCAGGAGACTCCTTGGCTATTTTCCGCTCTTGATCCCGTTTAACTTCTCGTTGTACCTGAAATCATTGAGAAGGTATGCAAGATGCAGAAATGCATGAACTAATGATACAAGCCTTGATTCAAGGATGTATGCGCGTGGGCTGTTTGTAGAAGATTAGGTGAGAAACTCAACCTTAGGCTTCTGGATGGGGGTTTTCTGGTTGGTAAAAGATGGAAGGGTGAAGTGAACCACACGAGGGGTGATGAACCTCGTGATAAATCACAAACTTAGAGCTAGGAGGGCTGGTCTCAACTAGGTTGTAAGCGCACAAGCTTCTTTGAGAGAATAACTTGTAAAGAAAATTCAATCTTTATTAATTAGCAAAAAGGTTGTCGAACTACAATGCTGGAAGGAGCCTTATTAATATGCTCGACAGCTTGACCTTCTAGGGTCGACTCAAACAAAAAAAGGAAAGTTTACAAAAGTGCACAAAAGGAAAAGATACAAAAGTGTATAACCGAAAAGGACCTATTCCTAAAATGTTCTTGACTCAAAAATGTAAAGCAACTAGATCCTACCCTGCAAAACAGAAAGAGGCATATATTCGAATGTAAACTTACCTTAACTCACCTCACGGCCAAGAAATGGAAGGTGGCCGTCCTTGTGGCATGCACGCGCCTTGCTCCTAGTCTTCGACTTGGAGTAGGGTTAAATATCTTTGGGCCCTGACCTCTCTTGCCACTAAAGCCCAAGTCTCTGATGTTCCTTGTGTTGTTGAGAAGCCTTTGGACTCTAATTTGCTCTTCTGGCCCATTGTCCTTAGCTGCTCTTCCTCTAGAAGCTTGTCTACCCATAAGCTGAATTTGTGGAAGAGTGCTCTTGATCTGCTTCTTGTCATTGCTCCTGGAGGTACCACTGGTGTAGATACTTCCTCTAAGTGCATGTCCTGGAGCTGGTAGCTCATTTGGTCCGAGTCCTCTTGTGTAGAAGTGGAAGTGCGCGTGTACTCGGCTGGATCGGCTGTACCGGCTGGATTGTGCGCGGTACTGGCCGGAATGACTTCAGGACCGGCCAAGTTGATCCCGGAGTCGGCGGTGTCATCAGGGGGACCGGCGGTGTCATTCACGTCCCCACCAAGTGTGCCGGAAGCTTGGGCCTCTCCGCCGGCGATGTTGACCGGTCTGGTCCTATAGGTCGAGGGTCCGGCGGTACTGTCTGGTCCGGCAGGCGCGCCAGATGGTCCTGCTGTCTCGGGCAAGCTTCCTGGTCGGCCAGTCTGGTCTCCTGGCTGGATGTACGACCTGATGTCCTCATCATTCCCTCCCTCTTCAGTAGGTTTTGTCCTCAAAATTGGATCATCTGCATGGAAATGGGCCAAGTCAGTAACATTGAACGTATTGGACACATTAAACTCACCTGGAAGCTCGATCCGGTAGGCGTTGTTGTTGATCCTCTCGAGCACTCTGAATGGTCCATCTCCTCTTGGTGCTAGCTTGGAACTCCTTAGGTTTGGGAACCTCTCCTGCCGTAGGTGTAGCCACACCCAATCGCCTGGTTGAAAGATCACCTCCTTTCTTCCCTTGTTGGCATGAGTCACGTACTGTCCGTCCTCTTCTCCAAGTTTTCTGCTACCTTCTGGTGTAACCTCCTTATGAACTCTGCCTTGGATGCTCCGTTGAGGTTGGTCATCTCAGCTGGTGGCAGTGGTGTTTGCTCCAATGGGGTGAGAGGGTTGAAGCCGTATACCACTTCAAATGGGGTCTTCTTGGTTGCTGAGTGCACGGCTCGGTTGTAGGCGAACTCAATGAATGGCAGGCACTCCACCCAAGTCTTTAGGTTCTTCCCTAGTGTTGTTCTGAGAAGAGTTGATAGGGTCCTGTTGACAACTTCAGTTTGGCCATCGGTTTGAGGATGGCAAGTGGTTGAGAAGAGTAGCTTCGTGCCTAGCTTTCTCCAAAGGGTCCTCCAGAAATGGCTGAGGAACTTGGTGTCCCTATCTGATATGATGGTCCTTGGCACTCCATGAAGCCGTACTATCTCCCTGAAGAACAGCTCAGCTGCTTGTGTGGCATCATTGACATTGGCACATGGGATAAAGTGTGCCATCTTGGAGAATCTGTCCACCACTACAAAGATTGCGTCTTTGTGGTTGATCTTGGGCAGACCTAGAACAAAATCCATCGAGATGTCCACCCATGGATGTGTTGGTATGGGCAGTGGGAGATACAACCCGTGAGGTTGCACTCGGGACTTTGCCTTCTTGCAAGTGATGCATCTTGCACAATGTGCTTCTACTGTCCTCTTGATGTGTGGCCAGTAGAAGTGCTCCTTGACCACTGCTAGAGTCTTGTCGACACCAAAGTGGCCCATGAGTCCTCCTCCATGAGCTTCTCGGATGATAAGCTCCCTTAGTGATCCCTGTGGTATGCACAGCCTTCTTTCTCGGAACAAGAATCCCTCATGGATGTAGAATTTGCCATGACTCCCTGTGCTACACTCCTTGTAGCTCTCAGCAAGGTCAGGATCATCCTTGTATAGATCCTTGATGTGCTCGAATCCTAGGACCTTTGCCTCCATGGTTGATATCAAGGCAAACCTCCTTGATAGTGCATCGGCTACCACATTTTTTTTGCCCTTCTTGTACTTGATGATGTACGGGAAGGTCTCTATGAACTCCATCCACCTGGCATGTCTCCT
>CM032156.1:21323220-21468464 GCA_018901935.1 Pugionium cornutum | reverse complement strand
GAGAACTGTCATTACACACATTTTGATCAGTCCTCCCTTAACATACCCTTTTCCCAAGTACACCCCATTCTTCCTAAGAACCAATTTGTCGGACTCAAAGTTGATGGCGAATCCATGCTTGCTCATCAATGTCCCGGATATCAGGTTCTTCCTCATGTCTGGCACGTGCTTCACATTGGTGAAAGTGACTTCGTGTCCAGATGTCAGCTTTAGCACCACTTTGCCGTGACCTTCAATCTTGGTAAAAGCCGTGTTTCCCATCATCAACTGCTCCTCGGACTTGTTCTTCTGATAAGAACTGAACATATCTCGATCAATGCAGATGTGAGTGGTTGCTCCAGTATCATAGAACCACTCCCTAGGGTTTTCCTCAACCATGTTTGCCTCAGTGACCACCGCACATAGGTCAGCTTCAGTCAGATTGGCTTGAGCTTTTCCCTTCGCCTTACTACGACACTCCGAGGACTTGTGCCCTTTCTTACCACAATGATGACAACTCCCTGAGAATTTCTTCGGGTTGCCTTGCTTCTTAAAGCTTGTGGAGGCTTGAGGTGCGACCTTGTTAAACGCATGTTTATTAGGTCCATTGTTGTTTGCCACAACCTTGCCTTTGCCCTTTCTTGCATATTCGGCTACATTCGCATTATGATCGAGATGGTAATCTGATCTGCGATGTGTTGACTCAATTTGCAACCTGGAAATTAAGTTTGACAACGCCAAAGCCTTTTGCTTGTGGTCGAGATAATTTTTGAAATCGACCCAACCGGGAGGTAGCTTCTCAATAAAGCAATTCACAGTGAATGTCTCACACAGCTTCATTCCCTCATCGGTTAACTCTTGGGATATCATTTGCAGTTCATGAACTTGCTCCATGATGGGCCTTGAGTTCACCATTTTGAAGTCAAGAAATTTCTTAACTGCATATTTCCCAGAGCCTACGTTGAAAGACTTATACTTCTTTTCCAAGGCATCCCAGAGATCCTTGGAAGTTTTGACCTCACTGTACACATTGAACAGTTGGTCCACAAGGCGGCTTTGAATGTAGCCTCGACACAAGTAGTCTCCATGGTTCCATGACTCAACACTAGCAAGAGCTCGTGGATCAGTATTCCCCGGAGGTAAGACAAGCTTAACCTCGGTGAGATACTTCTCCAATTTCAGAGTGGTCAGAAAGAAGTGCATCTTTTGCTGCCACGTCTTAAAATTGGACCCATCAAATTTGTCCGGCGTAAGTCCTGCACTTATAGAGCTAGGCACAAACGAGACATCAGATGAGGATGAACCAAGTGGTAGACCACTCCCAATCTGGGGCGTCATCTCACTTGCGTTAATCCCATCATTTGCACCTCGGGATGTGGTATCAACAGGCACGTAAGCAGTTTCGTTAGCCATTTCAGATGAATCTGTTCAAATATAAAAGAAACAGAATCAATATGGATCACAAACAAATGCGATAGCAATATAATCGATTTAAAAAAAATCGTTAAAATTGCGTTCTGCGGAAATTTGCTTTAAAAAGCGTTCCGAGAATTCGCTCAGATTTCTGCGGATATCAAAAAATTTTTTGATATTCCGCGAAATTCCAGAAAAATATTTTGACTCCTTTATGAATCAGAAATATTTTTTCCTCCTTTCAGAAACCCTGACAGGCGTTTCTATAAATATATATGTTTATATATATATATATATTTTAAAATAATATATTCGTGAAACCCTAATAAGGGTTTGTAGAATAATATTTTTTTTTTCTCAGGTTTCGCGAAACTCGCCGTTAGGCCTTCGCGGAAACCGTTTGACAAAAATATTTAGATCGTTTTAGGTTTTGAAACTTTCCACTGAATCGTTATAAAACGTTCGTAGAACTGTTTCAGATCGATCAGAAAAACGGATTGAAAACGTTTATGAAATCGATTCCGATCGATTGAAATAATGTGAAAACGTTTAAAAAAAAACGTTACAAACCAGATCAGAATTGTTTGAAACCGTTTTTTTTTTCAGATCGAAAAATCATTTTGAAACGTTTTTGAAAATCGTTTTAAAAATCAATCGCAATTCTCAATCCGATTCAAGCGATAAGCAGGAAGCGGATTTATTGAATTAAGAATGTTAGAACGCGAAAACCGGATATGAAAATCACGATATGAAAAAATGATTTATGGATCAAACGATTGAAAAAACGAATTAAGAAGAAAGACGAATTCGCGGAGGCGAGATGATCTCTTTCCTTAATTCAATAAATCTCCCGCAGTGTGGCGGTTTGATGAGATTTTGAATCCCAGGATACAACCGCGATAAGACTATAATCGCAACACTCAATTATAGAATCTACGAACGACAACTACGCTATACTCTCGAGACTTACAGTGCGAAAATGGAAGATGGTGAGGAGAGGGATCGCTGGAAACGATTTGGGAGAGAATGTGAAAGGTGAGGCGGCCGAATTAGGTTAATGAGGATTAAGGCTTGTTTTTATAGCCTTAAGGGAGCGGTTTTCGCAACCCTAAAACGTGGAAGGGAACCGAACCGACGAAAAAAATCGTGGACGGTCAGGAGAGAAAACCGTGGATATGGTTTATGGTTTTGACTTGGTTTTGAGTCAAAACTATAATCAAAATTTGGCCCAAAAAGAATCTTATTGGGCCTACGACCCGCCTACGGCCCTTTGCCAAGACCCGAGCCCCGAGCCCCGAGCCCGAGCCCGAGCCCGGCCCGGCGGCGGCGCGCGTGTGGCTTGGTCCCTTTTCTCTCCAACTCTTTTAAGCTACTACATAAGCTCTCCCATTTATATACTAGAAAATTTTTCCTCAAATTTCCGATGTGGGACTTTTATCCCTCTTCATTATTTTAGCCAACAAATTTATGGCTTTTTAATGAGTCCAATGCCCATTTCTCATTCACATTCTAACAATTTTTGCAATCAATATTTGAGTTATATTACCCAATTTAGCATACAAATTTGTTCATAAAAATTGTTCCAACAATTTTCTTCCTCAATCCATCGTTTCATCGTTCTTATTCCTCTCTTAAATATTTTCTTCATTGCATTATTTCTGGTTTTCTACATCTTTAAGTTTGGGTATGAAGAAAGGTAGAGGCTCTTTCGTCATTGTCCCTACCGTTACCGTCAGTGCTGCTACCATCTTCACCGAATTGAAAAAGAATTTGAGATTCAGCCACCACTGTTGTCGTCGTAACCGCCACCATATTCGTCGCTACCGTCTTCTTTCTATCTCAAATCTGCCACCATATTCGCCGCTATTGTCTTCATTCTATCTCAAATTTCTCATATTTTTCTACATAAAAAACGAAAGACTATTTTTGATCTCGAGTTCATTGTTCAGATAACGGAAGAAAAAAATAAAGGTAACAACTCGGAAAAGTTTTCGAAAATGACAGCAGAGCAAAAAGAGGAAAATATTTCGTGGACGGTGGTTATGAGTTTTATTTCACATATTTGTTCTTCTGTGAAAAATATCGAGTAAATCTATATCTCGACTTTTCTCCTACCAAAAATGTGTTCAAAAAATAAATTTTGGAGTCGGTTGAGCCACCATCTTGAGAAACATAATTGACATGTTCTGTAAAAACTTCGGCCACACAAGTATCAGCGTAGATTATTTTTTATTTTCTTTGTCATTTATGTCAAATTATTATAATTTGTTATGTTAACGTGTTACAATATATATTTTTATAACGAATTGTAACATTATTTATCTTATAAATACATTAATATGAAAAAATTATGCGTTATAAATATAATTATTTTTAATCTAAAATTAACAATACATTTAAATTTTTAGTAATACATAAATATATAATCTTGTTAGAAAAAATTATATTATACTATTTAAATATATAGATGACAAGAAGTTAAAAATATTAGCTCGTAAATCTGTCATGTCAAATCATGGTCATTTTCTTAATTTTGAAGTTAATTTGTGTTATTCCATAGCGATTGACTCTTAGGAAAAAACAGAGACGGTTCAAAATCAGATGAACATAAAAACAATACACTGATCAAGAGTCCAAGCCCATCCCAACAATACACTGATCAAGAGTCCAAGCCCATCCCAACAATTTTATTATATAAAGTATTATGCAACTAATCATGTTCCTGATAATTGAATGAAATGAATCGAAATTACAGAGACAAAGATTTATGCAACTTAAAAGAAGCATCTAAAAACATTTTCAAACGCCCCCACATGGAAGGCAACACTTTTGGCCAATCTGAATGAAGAATCGCTGTAACAGGTCCGGTCGATCATCCTCGTTCATATTCTCAGGTGAGGACTCGAGCAGTGGCAGCTCCGGCGGCAAATGCCTATGGAATGCATCAACTGCTGCAGCTACACCATCCTCGTTCTCAAGTACTTTCGCTAGTTCCATCACTCGCGATTTCACCTGAAAGCTTTCAAATTTCGGTTTTACTTTGACGTTTTCCAGTATTTTTGCCTGGTTTGTTTGATTTTGTAATCAAGAGAGCGTTTGGATTGGCATGGAAGATATATGAAAACAAGGGAAGTCAAGTTTGTTTACCTCTGGTTGAAGCATAAATCTTATGGAGTTACAGAGGTTCTCTACATTGAGCTGAGCTATTGGTATTGGCGCAGGCCCAAGTCCTTTCTCATAGATCCTGTCACCCCAGAAGAACTGATCCCCAAAGAACGGCACGATTGTAGTTGGACACTGCACACATAAAACAGAATTTTCAAAAGAGTAAAGGAACCATTAGTGTCAAGAAAACGACTAAAGATTCCACTTTTGTGATGGGCATGAGAGTTCAAAACGTTTTACCCCAGCTTTTAGTCCTGTGGCTGTGGTTCCAGCACCGCCATGATGAATCTTTATATCCATAACACAAGAACCAGAGGCAATTACAAGATAATGTCTTCGGGGACATGAATTTATTACGTAATACGTTAGGGATCTCAAGAAAGCTTACCACAGCTGAACATTGAGGAAACAGCCAATCGTGAGGACAGTCCTCCAAGAGGAATACATTTTCAGGAACTTCAGAAACTGCAAGATGTTAGAAGAATAAAAAAAATTATTTTGAAACTGTCAAAGCAAGAAGAAACCAGTTTAGTACACAGAGCGTCAAATCAGAAGGTACAGAAGCTGCTTACGGTTCCCAAGGCCACCCCAACCTCGATCAACTATCCCTCTTTGTCCTGTATCTCTCAGTGTTTCCAGTATAATATCCATTGTCTTCTTTGGATCGTCAAGAGGCTGATTGGGAAAGTGAGAAGAAACAACAAAGCAACTATTCTGTTAGCTGAAACTACCGCATCATTAGTTAGAAAACTGAGGGATCAAGACCACAATTTGTGGAAATACAAATATATATCCAATACAATAAAATTGTTCTGATGCCTTTTAAATTGATATATGTTTTTCTTGCTGACATTAAATTGATGCCATCTAAGATTTTGATTTGATGATCAAACAATTATATCAAGATCCAAATTTCTTTACTATACACTATCACTTAAAATTACCAAAAGAAAGTAAAACACAGTTTCTGACTATTGAGGGTTTTCGGCTTACCATGCTTCCAAAACCAATATATACGGGCGGTGATCCTCTTTCTATCCAGCAGATGAACTCTTGAGGAGGTTGGTACTTCGACCCAAGATTAAGGAAACAATACCCCACAACATCAACTAAAGGACCCCAATCTGTAAATTAGTCGAACAAAAGCAAAATCGTTTAGATATATATAAAAAGAAAGATTAAGAGTTCAAGTCTCTATAGAGTAGAGTCACATTCCCCGCTGACTTAATAAAATGGGGGTGTGAAGTTAAAAGAAGATTAAGAGTTCAAGACTAAAATAATATGACGCGTCAAGGACAATGCATTATGGTCTTGCCATAGCTAGAAGAACATGTTCATTGGTGCCAGAATGAAGGTGCGGTTTATATTGGAAGCAAAGAAACAAATTACAAACTTCAGCGGAATATCTGGACTTAGCATGCAGTTGTGCTATTACCACTTGGTTTTGGAACGACATGGGGACTCCACATGTAACCAGTAGGCAAGTGCGAAATTGAGCCATGATATGTGCTGAAATAAGCGATAGGTGGGAGGTTTAGCTTCCTCTTCCTAAAATCATTTATATATGTCCTTATGCTCCACCATACCATCAGATCAACAACTACATATGAAAGCTGAGACAAGAAAATGTTGTGAAACAGTCAGCCTCAACCCTTTTAAACCACATCAGAAGGGTGGATGGTCATAAGATCGAACCAGTTAAGGCTGCACTGAAAAAAATAACATTACCCAATATGCAGCACTTTGAGGAACACGTGCCAAAGGGTGTGGAAATTCATGAGTTGGCCTGCCTAGATGAAGAGGATGTAAGAAAACAAGGCAACAGATGACACATTAAGTCAGGTGCACCGACCTTGAGATTAAAAAAGCAAAGATGTTAACTCACGTCCAAGGCATTGTAAAGAAAATGTGAATTGGAACACCAAGAGCTTCAGCAACATGTACATGTCCTGTAATTAGAGCCAAAACCATATCATCAGCTTCATAGGAGCAATGAAACCAACTTAGTAGATTTAGAAGTCAGTGATGGAATTACCATATGCAGGAGGATTTGCAATTAATGCTTGAGCTTTGAAAAGGGTTCCAGTTTCCATATCAGGCTCTGTGCAAGCTGGAAGAAGAGACTCTATAATTGCCTTCAACTGTTTTCTCTGCTTTGCTATTTCTCCAGGACCAGAAGGAATGAGACCTTTATTTCTAGCCATATCTACATTCAAAAATACCCATAACTTTGATTTTATAAATTATCCACATGAAGCTTAACTAGAAAATTTCTGACAGTTTATCTGTGTTTCCATTAGGCTTTCATCAGAAAACAAAATAAAAGGCGAGAAACCAAATCTAAAAGAATCTTTTCATTGAGGACTTCTTACATCCAGCTAATTCTCGGGGATCACCACCCAAGGGATAAAACTCCACTCCAGCAGACCGCACAAAAGAGCAGAAATTTGCATGCGTTGCCAACCTAACACGATGACCAAATTCCTGCAACAAAGATAAGGAGAATATAGCTTTCATATTTCTCAATGCCAATGACAAATCAGTTCAAAATCCCTCGCTAAAATGCTAAGAAGTCTCAAGACCCCTAGCTCTAGGGGAAATGAGTCAATAACACATATGAGGATGGAATGAAAAATCAAACTAAATTTAAAACATGGACACATGATATCAGCACATGCCAAGGCCTTGATTTGAGCCTGTTAATTTGCAGTTTTATATATGCATCCACCCAAAATAACATGTCTAATGTCACAGTGCTTCCTCTAGAAATCTTAAATCCGAATATGACACAAGGAATGAGAAAAAAATCTTCAAATAACCTGGAGGCGCTTTGCCATGGCCAGAAAAGGCTGCACATCACCTCGAGTTCCAACCACTAGTATAGCAATTTTCAACTTTGGAATAGATCGGAAGGAATCCGCAAATGACTTCTCATATGTGACTGTGGAATGCCCTTTCGTTGGCTGAAACTCCAATAACTCCGACACAGGGGTACCTTTATCTATATCAACTTCCACTGTCCCATCATTTTGTATTCTGACTAGCTCAACAATGAGTTTTTGCTGGAACCACAGATATTATCAAATAGTAAGCATGAGAAAATAAACATGTTTTCACTGTACCAAAAAAGTAATCAAAAGAGAAACATATCCTAGTGATTCTACAGTACAAAAACAGAATCTTCACTGGAGTCATGAGTGTTTAGTTTCCTACCTTTTCTCGCTCCGATAATCTATCTAATTTTGAATTACGACATGCAGGAGACCCTTTCTCTGTCAGGGACCGAGAGTACTTAATCTTATTGTCATCAATTAGCATATCTCCATAGAGACCAACAGGTGCAGTTATGCAATGGTCTAGTCCTTCAAAACCATAAATATTGATCAGTTATTATTTTCCATATCAGAATCAGGGGAAAGCAATCATGGCCTTTCGTTCAATTAAGATAACTAACAAGATGGAAAAAGTAACAATTGACAAAGTTAGTTAGAGCTCCAAAGTCGTTGTTCTGTTAACAAAGCTTGGAAGAAGATAAATAAACGCCTTTGAATACAGGATTAACCTCGTTGCAATTCAAAGGACCCACCAGAACCTTCAGGAGCAGACTCTACGGAACCAGATGTTTCCAATAAACATGCTTTCTTGTTATTTACACCATTATCTTCATCACAAAACTCCTCATCATCTGTCCGGGAACTGATCCCATCATCTAATTCTTGCAATGGATGTTTAACTACATTACTCGCCATCACGGAATTCAATTAAACAGCTCTCACTGCTCAATATCCAGACGATCAGTTGCTGGAACAGCCCTACAAATGGATCAAACGCGAGAAAGGAACATCTATACAGCAGAATGCCGCAAGCTATAGACAATTCCACTCACAAGGTTTCACTATTGTAAGTCACCATAGAGACATTTATTCGATCACAGATGGAAATGGCTCTTGCCAAACGCTGCACATGGCGAATCAGAGCTTGAACTAACCAGTCAATCCTCAAGCATGGAAAGTTAGCTGCACAAAAGTGAGATGGAAATAAGGAAAAATCAAAAAAGGATTTACCTTTATCCTTAACCGTTTCATATAAAAGCGAAAAAATGCAGGAAATGATTACGGAACAAAGAGTCTCTCACGTTTAGAGCGAGGCTGAGATTACCCAGAAAAAGGATCCACCTTTATAACTTGAAGAACTCAAATTATAACGATTCGGAGAGAAAGAATTAATCAATTAATCGAAGGAAAGAAAAGAACAGCAATTACCCAGTAAAATCCAAAGACTGCAACTACCATTAATGATCAATGATCGAAAAAATTGTTCCTAAGCTGAGTGAATAAGAGAGAAAGCTGAAGAAATAGTACAGAGAGAGAGAGAAATTGATAAGAAGATTTCTGGGTAGATTCTAGTTTGGGGAATTCTTCCAGGAAAAAAAAGAGGATGCAAATGTTTTGCAAGGGGTTTGGAGACTTTCGAATAAACTAATTTAGATTTACACGCAAAAAAAATATTTATAAATTATATATTATTATTCATAAATATAAATTAAATATGTATATAATTTTAAATTTTATTTAAAATTATTTTTAATATTAATTTAGACAATTAAATAAAATAATATTATTTCAAATTTTTGTTTTAAATATACCATTAGTCATTTAAATTTTCAAAAATATCACAAATTTAATAATAAAATAATTAAAAATTTATTTTTAAATTTTTAAATTGGAAAAACTGCATCCAAACATTATGTTTTAATTTTATATATAATTTATTTAATGTAAATAATTATTTTTACATTATAATTTATTTTATTTTTTAAAATTTTAATTTTGTTATACTAAATTTAGAAAATAAAGTTAAAATACTGATATTTTAAGATATTACTTTATTATTTTTGTATACATAAATTTATAAAAATAATTATTTTTATAAATAATAATATATTTCTTAATATTATATAATTTATAAATTTACATTTACATAAAATAAATATTAAAATTATATAAAATATTATATAATTCATAATTTGTAAATAATTATTTTATTGAATTTAATAATATTTTTGTTAGTTTAATAAAATATATTGATTTTGTAACTAAATTAATAATAATGATATATACGCTAATTATTCTAGTAATTTAATATCATTTATATATTTATTTAAAATTTAATGTGAAACAGTTATTTTTATTAATAACACGTTAAAACAATGTTATTTTTAAAAAATATTTTTTAAATAATATATTAGAGATATAGTAAATCCGATAAGATATATATTTATAAATTTAATAATTGCAGAAATAAATATCAATCATATATACGATAGATGTCACCGAAATAATATTAATTTATTATATGAATTAGATTAATTCTTAGACAATAAGATAATGCGACTTTTCGCTTGTTAGAAATGCTACTCCTTATTTATATAAAAAAAGAGAAAATAATGAAAATAAGTATTATCAATATCACGAATTTGCGAGTGATGAAATAGTAACATGGTTCAAACGAGTTATGTGATGGAAATAATTAATGGTGGAATTTTAAACCGAATCGAACTGAATTGATTTTTGGTTTTAAGTTTGATTTGATTATTAAAAGTGAAATGATAAATTGAGTTATTAAAAGTAAAATGATATTGTAAATCTAAATAAATGGTAGCAGTTTCCAACATTCACTAAACGATATTTTCTATTCTAATTTTTTGACTTTCTAACCGGTTGGTGGCTAAGGATCATCATCTTCCTCTCCGAAACTCAATCTGTCTTGATTCCCTCTCGGTTAAACTTAAAAGACCTCTTTTTCATGTTGTAGAAGGTGTTGCTGAAGTAGCAGTTTTTGATGAGGTTTTACTCAATGCCAAACCACTGTGGGCGTTTGTGATGGCATAGAAGATGCCCCTCATGTGGGCAAGATCATGCCAGGATAAACTGTAGTTCCCTTGGATATTTCCTCCATTAGTTCAAATAATCAACATAATTATTAGTTCAAAATAAAATTTATATATAAAAATAAGAAAAATCTAAAATTATGGAGAAAAATAATTGTCTAAATAATTAAAAAAATGATAAAAATTAACTAGATAAATATATAAGAATTATAGAGTATTCTATAATATTTTAATACTTATCCACTACTATTATAAATATGGGTGTTTGAATGTCATTTGTAATAGCAAAAAAAGAAATATTTAAGAATTCTTCACAAATAAAAATCATTTTTGTAAAATCCATTTTCTAATATAAAATAGTTATCTTTCTATTATTAATTTATAATTCTCATCTTCATCACACGAAAGTATTATTGGGTAAATATTCCAACAATTGTTATTAGAACTAGTTGGTTTAAAACATCGATAACTCGTGTGTATCAAGATAGAGGTTACCGTTACCGTTGAAGGTGACATGTTCAAACTTACGACAGAGAACTACTCCTATTGGAAATTAATGATGGAAGATCACCTTTATTTCAAGAATTTGTACGAACCCATCACCATGAAAGACAAGCCGGAAGGAAAGGATGACAACACATGAGAGATTTTGAATCGAAAAGTAGTCGTTGTAATTCGTAAGTACATAGATCAAATTCTTTTCGAACACATCTCTACTTACACCAATGCTATTGAGTTATGAACAAAACTTGAATTTATGATACAAAAGAAAGCACCTCGAAACAAGGCCCTCCTTGTTCGACGGTTGGTAAAGTTGGAGTATAAGGATGGTCAAAGCATGATTGAGCACTTGAATAATTTCAAGGAGCTCGTAAATCAGGTTAACAAGGTCGAAATGAAGGTTGAAGATGAGATGCAAGCCCTTTTACTCCTCAGCTCCCTACCAGAGAGTTGGGACACACTAGTTGTCACTCTTAGCAATTCAACACCACAGGGAAATCTTACCATGGATACCGTTAGTGATAGTCTTATAAATGAAAAAAAAGTAGGAGGAAAGAACGAGGTTTAGTCACCCAGTCGGAGCCAAACATTATAGATAGACGAGGTAGAGACAAAACACGTGGACACAATAGAAGCCAAGGTCGAGACCAATCTCGAGGATGATCCAAATTGCACCCTAGAATTACTTGCTATTATTGTGTAAAGCTGGATCACCGAAAATCAGAATGTCGTTTTTTCAAGAAAGATCAACATGTGGATAACATCAAGCCGGATCGATTGAATCCCACAAAAAGGCATGATGATAAGACCACCACCATTGAAGATGAGGATAAGGATGTATATCTCGTTGGAAAATACAATCTACTAAACATCATT
The DNA here is from genome assembly GCA_018901935.1 of Pugionium cornutum. Classification (NCBI taxonomy): domain Eukaryota; kingdom Viridiplantae; phylum Streptophyta; class Magnoliopsida; order Brassicales; family Brassicaceae; genus Pugionium; species Pugionium cornutum. The sequence goes on along the minus strand of CM032156.1, from coordinate 21,456,640 downwards.
TCTAATGATACTTCATGGATCATCGACTCTGGTGCTTCCTTTCATATCACCCCCTATATAAGTTTCTTCACAACCTACCAATGTGGTGAATTTGATAATGTTCAAATGGGAAATCAAGGAAGAAGCAAGATTGTTGGAAAGGGAAATGTCATTCTCACATAAAACACGGGATGTAAGATTGTTTTTAAGGATGTGAGGCATGTTCCAAACATGCGATTTAATCTCATATCAACTGGAAAGCTTGATGATGCTGGTTTTGGAAACCATTTTGGTGAAGGCAAGTGGAAGTTAACCAAAGGAAGCTTGGTCATGTGATGGGGGCATCAGATCGTATGGCTGGCCAAGAGACCAGGTTGGCCGACCAGGGAGCTTGCCCGAGACAGCCGGGCCATTTGGCGCATCTGCCGGCCCAAGCAATACCGTCAGGCCTACGACCAGCCGAGCCGGACCGACCAACATTTCCGGCGGAGAGGCCCAAACCTCCGGCCCAACTGACGGCGACATGGATGACACCGCCGGCCCAATTGGTGACGCCGCCGGCTCCGGAATCAACCTGGCTAGCTCCGATGACAATTCGGCCAGTACCTCGCACAGTGCAGCTGATTCAGCCGATCCAGCCGATTGCACCACCATTTCAACATCTACACAAAGAGACTCAGGCCAGATAAGCTACCAGCTTTAAGACATAACTCTAGATGAAGTTTCTATACCAGTGCTGCCACCAGGAGCAATGACAAGGAGCGATCAAGGGCACTCTTCCAAAAGTTCAGTTTGTGGGTCGACAAGCTCCTAGAGGATGATCGACAAAGAGCAGTGGGCCAAGAGTACAAGGAAGAGTCCAAGGGCTTCTCAACACTACAAGGGACTCTAGAGACTTGGGCTTTAGTGGCAAGAGAGGCCAGAGCCCAAAGATTCATAACCCTACTCCAAGTCGAAGACTAGGAGCTAGACGCGTGCATGCCACAAGGTCGGCCACCTTCCATTCCTTGGCCGATAGGTAAGAATGGTAAGTTTTCAAATTATATACTTGCTTTTTTTCTGTTTTGCAGGGTAGGATTTAGAATGTTTACATTTTTGAGTCAAAGACAATTTAGGTAGAAGTCCTTTTCGGTTATTGCTTTTTTGTAATTTTTTCTTTTGTGCACTTTTGTAAGTTTTCCATTTTTCTTTGAGTCGACCCTAGAAGGTCAAACTGCCAAGCATATTAATAAGGCTCCTTCATCATTGTAGTTCGACAACCTTTTTGATATTAATAAAGATCGAATTTTCTTCCTACAAGTTTTCTCTCAAAAACTTGTGCACTTAGAACCCTAGTCAAGACCAACCCTCCTAGCTTCTAAGTTTGTGATTTATCACGAGGTTCATCACTTCTCGTGTGGTTCACTTCACCCTTCCATCCATTACCAAACATAAAACCCCCATCCAGAAGCCTGAGGTCGAGTTTCTCACCTAATCTTCTCCAAACAGCCCACGCACGTACGGCCTTGATTCAGAGCTTGTCTCACATGGCTCGAGAAAAGAAAAAAAGGATCATTATATGTGACACAAACTAAGCTATGGAAGGAGGAAGTAAATTTTGCAAGTGATGACATGGAGATATGACATCGGAGACTAGCACATATGAGCGAAAGGGGCTTAAATATCCTTGTTCGGAAGAAACTCCTCCCTGATATGAAAGGTACATCCCTTGAACCATGTCTTGATTGCTTAGCTAGAAAACAACATAGAGTTGCTTTTCAAAGATCTTCATATCTATGAGAAGAAAGCACATTCTTGATCTTGTGCATACTGACATATGCTCCATATCTGAGAAATCCATTGGTGGTGCATCATATTTCGTCACCTTCATTGATGACCACTCAAGGAAAGTATGGGTTCACTTGTTGAAATCAAAAGATCAAGTTCTTGAAATGCTTTCAAGGAGTTTGTAGCTCTAGTGGAACAAAGCACGGGCCAAAAACTCAAATGTGTTCGATCAGATAATGGTGGTTACTACAGATGTCCCTTCGAGCCATTCTGCAAAACTCATGGAATCAAGATAGAAAATACACCACAACTAAATGGTATTGTTGAAAGAATGAATCGTACAATCGGAGAAATAGTTCGTTGTATGCTCTCTCATGAAAAACTACTTAAGTCATTTTGGGGAGAAGCGATAAGGACCACGGTTGACATCATCAACCTCACACCATCAGTTCCCTTGGATGGTGAAATACCTGAGGAAGTCTGGTACAAAATGAACGTCTCTTACAACCATTTAAAGGTATTTGGGTGTAGAGCTTTCATCCATATTCCTAAAGATGAATGAGCTAAACTACACTCAAAGTCAAAGGAGTGTATCTATCTTGAATCGCCAAGAGACGAATTTGGTTATTGGCTTTGGGATCCGAAAAATAGAAAGATTGTCAGAAGTCGGGATGTTGTGTTCTTAGAGGATCAGACAATCGAAGACATTAGAGATCGGAAAAACCAAAACTAAGGATTAGTAAAAATGCATAACCTCATCAATCGCATAACGAATCAGAAGAGGCAGTTGAGAATGATGATGTTAACCCTGAAGAAGGTAACACTATCTCTAATCATAATGATCATGATATCGAAGAAGAGGGGCATGACGTTCTTCCAGAGCCTGAACTAAGATGGTCAGCAAGAGGATTGATACCATCTAGAAGATATACCCCAGATGAGTATGTGACCCTTACGGATAAGGGGGAGCCTCAAAGCTATAAGGAGGCCGTTGTTGACAGTTATAAACATGGGTGGTTAAAAGCCATGCAAGAGGAAATGCAATCCTTGCATGAGAATCACACTCGAGCTTGTGAAGTTACCAAAAGGGAAAAGAGCGCTAAACAACAAATGGGTATATCGGATAAAGTCTGAAGATGGAATCTTAAAACCAAGATATAAAGCCCAGTTGGTCATGAAAGGATTCAACCAGAAGAAAGGCATATATTTTGAAGAAATTTTCTCTCTAGTAGTAAAGATGTCCTCTATCCAAGTTGTTCTTGGCTTAGCAGCTGTTTTGGACTTGGAGATTGAACAACTTGATGTCAAGACCACATTCTTGCATGGTGATCTAGAAGAGGAGATCTACATGGAGAAGCCTGAAGGTTTCAAGGTCCCAAACAAAAAAAATTTGGTGTGCTAACTGAAGAAAAGTCTTTATGGCCTCAAACAAACCCCAAGACAATTGTACAAGAAGTTTGACTCTTTCATGGTAGATCATGAATTCAAGAAAACAATGAATGACCATTTTGTCTTCATAAAAAGGTACGGTGGTGGTGAATTTCTCATACTTTTGTTATATGCTGATGACATGTTGATTGTAGGCCATGACTGCACAAAGATTGATGCTCTAAAGAAAGACCTAAATAAATGTTTTGCAATAAAAGACTTGGGACTAGCAAAAAAATTTTTTGGGATGAAAATCACTCATGATAGAGAGAGAAAATTGTTATGGCTATCCCAAAAACGATATATTGAAAAAATGTTGGAGAGATGTAACATGCACAAGGCAAAGTCGGTATGTACACCACTTGTTGGACATTTCAAGCTAAGATCAGAGAAAAATCCAACAAATGAGAAGGAAAAGGAGGAAATGAGGACTACTCCATATGCATCAACAGTCGGTAGTCTTATGTATGCTATGGTGTGTACTAGGTCTGATATCGTCTATGCAGTTGGAGTTGTGAGTCGCTTTCTAGCCAATCGAGGGAAAGATCATTGGAAAGCAGTTAAATGGATCATCCGCTATCTACGAGGCACAACTAAAATGTGTCTTTGTTTTGGTAAATGGAAGCTTGAGTCGATGGGCTATAGCGGCGCAGATTGGGCCAGAGCAAAGATTTTTAGAAATCAACATCAGGATATGTAAATACCTTTGCAGGGGGAGTTGTTTCCTGGCAATCAAAGCTACAGAAGTGTGTTGCTTTGTCTACCACTGAAGCAGAATATATCACAATCACTGAAGCTTGCAAGGAGATGTTGTGGATGAAGAACTTCTTACTTGAGTTGGGAATAAAGCAAGAGAAATATATCATGTTATGTGATAACCAAACTGCTATTCACTTAGCAAAGAATTCAACATTGCACTCCCGTCCGAAGCACATCGATATTCGACATCACTGGATCCGAGAAGTTCTCGAAGAGAAACTTATGCATCTTGTAAAAGTACACACAGAGAAGAATTGGTCAGATATTATGACCAAAGTATTTCTGATCAAAAAGTTTGAAATTTTGTGAAGGCACCGACATCGTGAAAACCTCAAGCTAAGTCGGGAAGGAGAATATTGTTGGATATTTCCTCTATTAGCCTAAATAATGAACATTATTATTAGCCAAAGTAAAACCTAAATATAAAAATAAGAAAAATCTATAATTATGGAAAAAAAGGAATTGTCTAAAAAATTAGAGAATGATAAAGATTAACTAGATAAGTGGATAAGTATTAGAAAGTGTTATAGAATATTATAGTACTTATCTACCACTAGTATAAATAGGGATGTTTAGTATTATTTGTAATAGCAATCCAAGGAAGAAATACTTAAAAATTCCTCCAAAAATAAAAACCACTTTTGTAAAATACTTTTTCTAATATAAAATAGTTCTCTTTTTATTACTAATTTCTAATTCTCATATTCATCACACGAAAATATTATTAGATAAATATCCCTAACACATCTGCGAAAACATTGAAGATTGATGTGAAAGTACTTAATACCACTATATCGTTATTCCAAAATACGATTATCAGAGAAAAATTGCTCAACCGCTAATTTTGCTATATCGGAGAAGTTTCCTTTGTTATTCGAGAATGGAAACATGAAACAGTTCAATATCAAAAAAACTTGGAATATATCACTCCGAGGATGGATTTCAAAACAATTAAACATCTCTATTGTAGAGAAAAAACTAAAAATTATGGGTAGTATTATCGGGAGGTCTTTGACACTCTCGTCCCAAAACAAGACGATGTTTCAGGTTGAATGTGGCCAGAGTTTTGGTTAAAGTGAATCTCCCAAACCCATTACCAAAGGAAATCAATCTCACACACAATATTCAGATAATATGCATATAGTTTCACTCACATACCCATGCAGATAATATGCATATAGTTTCACTCACATACCCGTGATTGTTGCCAAAATTTAGTTCTTACCACAATTGGGGTCACTTATCGAAATTGTGTGAAAGTTTACTAATGTTACTATGCTCACAAAACAGAATCCATCAATTCACCATGAACAATCTATTGTTGTGACTATACAATCACTACATAAAGAAATAAGTTTCTCGATAGGATCCAGCCTACAACAAAAGAAGTGACTTTGGCACATGCTCCTACACTGCACAAACATTCGTTGACAAGCTGGTAAGTTCCTGACTACGAACTCATTGTTAATCTTTTTTATATTGAATCCAAGTACCAATTACAAATGCTTAACAAGTATCACGTTCTCATAACGATCGCCATAGAAGGTCTCATGTAGACACTTCCAAAAACCCATACACATTAAGCATGAAGAAAATGCATAAGAGCACATTTTTGTTTATAAAAAATTTCTCTTTGTAACAGCAAAACCTTTGGATCATTCCAAAGCTTTCATCCTTTATTCACTTCTCATATTCTATTTCATGTACTTATCGATACTTTCCACTTTGAAAATCTTGTTGAGTGGTTTTAAATTTCAATCCCTAATATAACTCCAAGTGCAGAGCAAATTGACTACTAGTTAGGTATCGAATCCTCAGGAAAGTAAGATTAACACAATAGGAATACATGAAACACTTAAATCTAGATAGATATTGATTGGATTTTCAATTGGTTGTCTAATAATCTAATTACAAATAAAATAAACACGCGTTAAATTTGATAAACAAGATATATGGACAATGGGTAAAGCATTCGATTCGGACAATCTTCTTTTTACTAATGATTTTACATGTTCGATGAGATAAATCTCTAAGACTTAAAACACTATCTAATAGACTGATCCATTCTCGTAGTAACAACCCATTCACCATCTTATAGACTACAAGTCTTTTTTAACATCAATCAATCGTCTAGTGATCATTGAGTTCGAGTCTAATATTGTCCACCTATCGTCTTAGACATCAACTTTCACTGACTAAGATGAAATAAGGATGTTCAGGCCTACCTACACGTTCTGTCTACACTTTTCAGGAGTAAAACATCACCGATCTAATCATTGATTATCTACTTCAATCCGCATTATTAAGCACACCCTAAACATCAGGGATTTGTCCTCTAATTTACCTAAAAAACCATAGGTCAAGATATTCCCCTAATCTATCTTATCCACAATCCATACAGAAAACTACTCAAACATATTCAATAAAGCAGTAAGCATAAAGAAATAAAAGCAAAGAAACATAAAATAAGAGATAGAGTAGAGAAATCATTCGCTAGAAACCAAGAGTGCAAGAACAAAGCTTGAAAGAAAATATCTCTTCTCTCTAAAAACGGCCAAAGCCAAAAACTAAAAGAATCTTGAATAAAACTTAAATTAAAAGTGTTTAAAAGGGTTTATTTAGTATCCCTAACCATTAGGTTTCATTCTGGGATAAGAGATCGGCCATATGGACAGTGGATTCATGGGGGTTGGCCTGAGATCGACCATGGTGAGATCGGCCTGATGGCCGATCTCAGGATGGGCTGGTTTTCGGCAGCATCTGAAATGGGCGATCGGGTTGGATGGCTCGGCAGGTGTTGCTGAGTGGTGTCCGAGATCAAGCATGGGCAATCGGCCGGATGGCCAATAGCGTGGGCAGATGCTTGATCGGGCTCGGAAAGCACTCAGCAGGTCTCGGTAGGTCCTGACCGATCGGGCTGGGGGTTCGGTATGTCTAGCCGATCGCATGGGCAGGTGTTGCTGGGTGGTACAAGATCTGGCAATGGCGATCGGCCAGGTGGCCGTTGCATGGGCAGGTGTTGCTGGGTGGTACAAGATCTGGCAAGGGTGATCGGCCGGGTGGCCGTCGCATGGGCAAGACTTGGCTTGGCATCAGAAGGTGCTGGCCGATTGGGCTGGGGTCTCGGCATGTCTGGTCGATCGCATGGGTAGATGCTGTCGGGTGGTACACGATCGGGCAATGACAATCGGCTGGGTGGTCGGTAGGTCTGGGCAGATCCTCGGCAAGTGAACGCGATCGGTGTGCTGTGATCGGCCATATGGCCGACCGCATGGTCGCAGGTTCTCAGGATCGGCTGGTACTCGCATGCGCGACGGGCATGTGCGATCGGCTGGATGGCCGATCGCATGGGTAGCAGATCATGGTTGGCTGAGATTGGCCAGATGGCTGATCCCATGCCTTCCAGGAGACTCCTTGGCTATTTTCCGCTCTTGATCCCGTTTAACTTCTCGTTGTACCTGAAATCATTGAGAAGGTATGCAAGATGCAGAAATGCATGAACTAACCTATAGAATACAATGCCGAATGCCAATGAATGTAAACGGGCGGATAGAATGTTTAAAAACAGTGAAATGCGTGGTGAAACAATGCAACAACCATGGTTATCAACTCCTCTAGACTTGTCTTTTACTCGTCCTCAGGGAAAACAAGCAAAAACAGACCCAAAAAGAGGATTGAATATTGGATCCCCTAACCAAAAGCACTCACAAAGATCTAATTCCAAAATCCTTATCCAAGAATATTATAATGCTTGAATCGAGCCTACTTCGTAGTATTGTATGTGCTACGATGTCAATCCCTAGTCATGCTATACGTGATCAAATCTTCTAACTCCATAACATTCAATTGAAGCATAAGTGATTCTGTCTATGCATCAACCAAGACAAGTTCATTTGGCTAGGGAGAAATAGTTTTCGAAGCGAGATAAGGTGGTTCAAGTAGTCACAAGGGTTCTCTCGAAAAGGAATGAAACTTTCGCAAAACACTAAGAGTAAAAAAAAATGATGCATACAAGGCAAGACTTTCATTTACCCATGTTCTAGCACAAAAATCTCTATATCAAACTCAAGTCGATTCATCCTAAGTGATCTACCTTTTCAAGGCTTTTTTTGCCTATCTTTTTTTCTTCTCTCTCCTTGAAATTCTCTTTTTGGCACTAGGGGGTAGTGTTTAATTAGACTCATTGGAATCACTCTTTTTCTAAATTTTTTTATTTTTTTCCTCTACTCTTGATAATTGATCCATGCTTTTGCCTTATTTACTTTCTTAGAGGAATTTTTCATTTGGAAATTTAGAGCTATCTTTTACACTTAATAACCGATTCTCATGTCTTTTTTTATGCACAATCCCATGCAATCTATTTTTGGTTTTCTCTCATTTTCTTTTTTTCTATCTTTTTCTTTTCATCTCATACTCAAACACCCTAGCAAGCCCACCAAACCCTAACCTATGCTGAACTTATAGTATGGAGCTTGCATCTACATGAAAGTTCTAACCTTGTCGTTCTCAAATTCAACATGTTTTGCAAAGTAAACATTCTAATAAAAAAGTTTTACACAAGGTTCACAATCAAAAGTGATGTTAGATTGAAGGAAAGGATTGGGTTGGAGAGTGGCGTAACCATCCCAAAGAAAGAGATTCGGTCACTCGGGTTAGCAAAGGGTGGTATAAAAGTGAAAAAAAACCTGAATGTTTATATCAATATCCATGAACAAGTATTATAAAAAATGCACGTAAGATAATATGAGTCCATGCATTATATGGAGAGTATATGAAGAGATCTTTGTATGATTCACTCAAACTATGTTCAAAACCGCCTTTCTTGGATTGTGGCTGCTGATTTTATTTTCACACTAGCATCTAGCTAACAATCTCAACCTGGAGAGTATCTTACAAACCAAAATGCTAACAGTGAATTCTATGATACTCTGTGTGTTGACTGTCATACTTTGCGTATATGGGACCTCTTTTCACATGAACAAAAAAAAAGAATAAACTCTCATTGACAAGAAACTTGATCTGTTGGTAGGTATCAACATTTATATGCTAAACTTGAAGTGGGTAGGAGTATCGGACCACACTAGTTTTTGGATACAAATGTGAGCCCCTCCACCAGGTAACAAGAAGCCTTTTCTTGTTTTTTAAATTTTCTTGCAGAAATTGAAACTCTTGAAACCATCTCTACACTCCCTTAACAAGAACTTATATGGTTTCAAAAGATCTACATATGTCACAATTTATATAGCATCAGATCGTATGGCTGGCCAGGAGATCAATCTGGCCGACCAGAGTGCTTGCCCGAGACAGCCGGGCCATTTGGCGCGCCTGACAGCCCAAACGGTACCGCCTGGCCTACGACCAGTCGGGTCGGACCGATCAATCTTTCCGGCAGAGAGGCCCAAACCTCCGGCCCATCTGGCGGCGACATGGATGACACCGCCAGCCCAATTGGTGATGCCGCCGGCTCTGGGATCAACTTGGCCGGCTCCGATGACAATACAGACATCACCTCGCACAGTCCAGCCGGTACAGCCGATTGCATCACCATTTCATCACCTACACAAAGAGACTCGTACCAGATAAGGTACCAGCTTCAAGACATGCATCTAGATGAAGTTTCTACACCAGTGGTGCCACCAGGAGCAATGACAAGGAGCAGATCAAGGGCGCTCTTCCACAAGTTCAGCTTGTGGGTCGACAAGCTCTTAGAGGATGATCGACAAAGAACATTGGGCCAAGAGTGCAAAGAAGAGTCCAAAGGCTTCTCAACAATGCAAGGGACTTTAGAGACTTGGGCTTTAGTAGCAAGAGAGGTCAAGGCCCAACGATTCGTAACCCTACTCCAAGTCGAAGACTAGGAGTAAGGCGGATGCATATCACAAGGTCGGCCACCTTCCATTTCTTGGCCGATAGGTAAGAATGATAAGTTTTCATATATTTGCCTTTTTCTGTTTTGTAAGGTAGGATTTAGAATATTTATATTTAAAGTTAAAGAAAATTTAGGTAGAAGTCCTTTTTTTCCAGTTATTCATTTTTGTAATTTTTCCATTTGTGCACTTTTGTAAGTTTTCTATTTTTCTTTGAGTCGACCCTAGAAGGTCAAGCTGTCAAGCATATTAGTAAGACTCCTTCCAGCATTGTAGTTTGACAACCTTTTTGATATTAATAAAGATCAAATTTTCTTTCTACAAGTTTTTTCTCTCAAGAGACTTGTGCGCTTAGAACCTAGTCGAGACCAACCCTCCTAGCTCTAAGTTTGTGATTTATCACGAGGTTCATCACCCCCTCATGTGGTTCACTTCACCCTTCCATCCATTACCAAAAAGAAAACCCCTATCCAGAAGCTTAAGGTTGAGTTTCTCACCTAAACTTCTCTAAACAGCCCACAAGCGTACAACCTTAAATCGAGGCTTGTATCACAACCCGTGAGGGTGCACTCGGGACTTTGACTTTTTGCAGGTGATGCACCTTGACCACTGCTAGTATCTTGTCGACACCAAAGTGGCACATAAGACTTCCTCCATGAGCTTCTCGGATGATAAGCTCCTGTAGAGATCCTTGTGGTATGCACATCCTTCTTTCTCGGAATAAGAACCCATCATGGATGTAGAACTTGCCATGACTCCCTGTGCCACACTATTTGTAGCTCTCAGCAAAGTCAGGATCATCCTTATATAGGTCCTTGATGTGCTCGAATCCTAAGACCTTTGCTTCCATGGTGGATATCAAGGCAAACCTCCTTGATAGTGCATCGGCTACCACATTATCCTTGCCCTTCTTGTACTTAATGACGTACGGGAAGGTCTCTATGAACTCCATCCACCTGGCATATCTCCTCTTGAGATTGGTTTGTCCTCTGAGGTGTTTGAGAGTCTTGTGATCAGTGTGAATCACAAACTCCTTGGACAACAAGTAATGTTGCCAAGTCTCCAAGGCTCGGACTAGGGCATAGAGCTCCTTGTCATAGGTAGGGTAGTTCACTGAGGCACCACCTAGCTTCTCACTGAAATATGCCACTGGCAATCGTCCTTGGGTTAGCACTCCTCCTATGCCTATTCCAGAGGCATCACACTCCATCTCAAACGTCTTGTTGAAGTCGGGTAGGACTAGCACTGGTGCATGCGTAAAGCTGTCCTTCAAGGCCTGGAATGTCTTTTCCTGAGCTTCTCTGATGGGGACATCAGGTCGTATGGCCGGCCAGGAGACCAGACTGGCCAACCAGGGAGCTTGCCCGAGACAGCCGGGCCATTTGGCACGTCTGCCGGCCCAAGCGGTACTGCCGGACCTTCGACCAACCGGGCCGGATTGATCAACATTGCTGGTAAAGGGCCCAAACCTCCGGCTCAACTGGAGGCGACATGGATGAAACCGCTGGTCCAATTGGTGTTGCCGCCGGCTCCGGAATCAACTTGGCCGGAGCAGAAGATGTTTTGGCCAGTACCTCGCACAATCCAGGCGGTACAGCCGATCCAGCCGATCCAGCCGAGAGCACAGGCATTTCAACATCTACACAAGGAGACTCGGACCAGATAAGCTACCAGCTTCAGAACATGCATCTAGAAGAAGTCTATACACCAGTGGTGCCACCAGGAGCAATGACAAGGAGCAGATCAAGAGCACTCTTCCACAAATTCAGCTTATGGGTCGACAAGCTCCTAGAGGATGATCAACAAAGGACAGTGGGCCAGAAGTGCAAAGAAGAGTCCAAAGCTTCTCAAAAATGCAAAGGACTTCAGAGACTTGAGCTTTAGTGGCAAGAGAGGTCAGGGCCAAAGATTCCTAACCCTACTCCAAGTCGAAGACTAGGAGTAGGGCGCATGCATGCCACAAGGACGGCCACCTTCCATTTCTTGGCCGTGAGGTAAGAAAGGTAAGTTTTCAAATTGGATATTTGCCTCTTTCTGTTTTGCAGGGTAGGATTTAGATTATTTACATTTTTGATTCAAAGACATTTTAGGAATAGGTCCTTTTTCGGTTATGCACTTTTGTACGTTTTCTATTTGTGCACTTTTGTAAATTTTCCATTTCTTTCTTGAGTCGACCCTAGAAGGTCAAACTGTCGAGCATATTAATAAGGCTCCTTCCAGCATTGTAGTTCGACAACCTTTTTACTAATTAATAAAGATCGAATTTTCTTTCAACAAGTTATTCTCTCAAGAGACTTGCGCGCTTAGAACCTAGTTGAGACCAGCCCTCTTAGCTCTATGTTTGTGATTTATCACGAGGTTCGTCACCCTTCGTGTGGTTCACTTCACCCCTCCATCCAATACCAATCAGAAAACCCTTATCCAGAAGCTTAAGATCGATTTTCTCTTCTAAACTTCTCCAAACAGCCCACGCGCATCCAAACCTTGAATCGAGGCTTGTATCATTTTGGTATCAGAGCTTATAGCTCCTAAACCAGGTTGTTTCTATCCTTTAACTAGTTTTGTTTTTAGTTCTTGCATTAGTTTAAGTCGCATTCAAGAAAAATAAAAAAAATAACATCAAACCCCAAACCGAGTGCATCTACCTTTTACGTGTATCACTAGGGCTTAGATTCACTCTTGCATTGCAATTTACGTTTTCCTTTTTGTTTAAATCATATTTCTATTATTTTTAAGTTAAATTAAAAAGAAAAGAAAAAGAAAATTGGAAAAATACCAAAAGAATTCGACCAAGATAGCTAGCACTAGTTGTTAAGAAAGTTTCTATTTTTTTCAAATCTTCCATATTTTCGAATTTTCCATTTCCGAGTTTTTTTCTTTTTGCATTTTTTCGAGTTCTCTATATAAGGAACCCTCCTAATCGATTCTAGGAGCAGAGTAACTTGTTCTTTCTTTTGTAGTACGCAATGGCAGAAGAAAATAGAGATGCAGCCGAGACCATGATGGCCATGTTCACCTCCCTCCAAACATTACTCGCATCAATCGGCGAGAGGTTGGAGCGCGTGGAGAGGCCTGTGAAATTCCAGGCATAAGGCATGTGAGGGCTGAGCAAGACCGTGCTGAGGGTCCTGAGCACCTTAGGACACGGCACGAACCGGAGGAGCCCCAGCCAGATGGAGATGAGGACGCACAGCCTCATAACTATCACCCTAGCCCGAGAGGACCTCCACGACAACCAGAGGTAGAAGGTGATGGCTTCGAGCCATATGGTCATCACCAGAGACCAAGGATGCCTCCTAGACATCATGATGATGGAGATGAACACACCTACAACCGGGTAACTCATCCTGATGTCAAGTTAACACCTGCTAGTTTTGCAGGAAAAGTAGACCCCGAAGCCTATCTCTATTGGGAGAGGAGGATGGATCACATCTTCGATCACTACAACCAACTAGGCCCTAGGAGAGTCTCCATGGTAGTAGCACAGCTCACGGAAAATGCCCTCATCTGGTGGGATCGTGAGGTGTCAGACCGAAGGAGGAAAAGATTGAGGCCCGTACACTCATGGGTCGACATTAAAGACCTCATGAGACAAAGGTTTGTTCCACCTTATTTTTATAGAGATTTGCAACGACGTTTTCGTATTCTTAAGCAGGGTACCAGATCGATGGAGGAGTACTATGAAGAGTTTGAGAAACTAAGGAATAGGCAGGAGCTCAATGACGATGAGGAAGCTTTGATGGCACAGTCCTTGGATGGACTACAAGAAAGAATCAGCCGCAAGGTGGAAAGGCAAATCTACAATGACTTCAAGGACTTGTTCCACCTATCTGTCCAGGCTGAGCAGCACATCAAACGTAAGAGCCAAGACATCTGCAGCAAGCCTAAGACGCCTTGGGCACCAAGCAACATTCCCAAACCCGTAGACAAAGGCAAAAGAATAGAGATCGAGTCACGGTTCAAGAGCAAGCCTCCTGAGCCTATCCGTGACCAGAGAGAGCCTAGTAAGTCCTCTAACCCTCAAAGATCACGTGACATCACTTGTTTCAAGTGTAGGGGTCATGGACACATCTCAAGGGAGTGCCCAAACAACCGGGTCATGTTGATTACAGAAGCTGGAGAGTATGAATCCCAAGATGAAGAGGACTATTGATGAGGACATCAGGTCGTATGTCCAGCCAGGAGACCAGACTGGCCGACCAGAAGCTTGCACGAGACAGCCGGGCCATTTGGCACGTCTGCCAGCCCAAGCGTTACCGCTGGACCCTCGACCAATAGGACCGGACCGATCAGCATTGCCCGCGGAGAGGCCCAAGCTTCCGGCACAATTGGTGGCGACGTGGATGACACCGCCGGTCCCCTTGGTGACGCCGCCGACTCCGGGATCAACTTGGCCAGTCCTGAAGGCGTTCCGGCCAGTACCTCGCACAGTCCAGCCGGTACAGCCGATCCAGCTGAGTACACGAGTATTTCAACTTCTACACAAGGAAACTCGGACCAGATAAGCTACCAGCTTCAGGACATGCATCTAGAGGAAGTCTCCACACCAGTAGTGCCACCAGGAGCAATGTCAAGCAGCATATCAAGAGCATTCTTCCACAAGTTCAGCTTATGGTTCGACAAGCTCCTAGAGGAAGATCGACTAAGGACAATGGGCCAGAAGTGCAAAGAAGAGTCCAAAGGCTTCTCAACAATGCAAGGGACTTCAGAGACTTGGGCTTTAGTGGCAAGAGAGGTCAGGGCCCAAAGATTCCTAACCCTACTCCAAGTCGAAGACTAGGAGCAAGGCGCATGCATGCCACAAGGACGACCACCTTCCATTTCTTAGCCGTGAGGTAAGTAAGGTAAGTTTTCAATACGAATATTTGCCTATTTCTGTTTTGCAGGGTAGGATCTAGAATATTTACATTTCTTGAGTCAAAGACTTTTTAGGAATAGGTCCTTTTTTGGTTATGCAATTTTGTATATTTTCCATTTGTGCACTTTTGTAAACTTTTCTTTTCTTTATTTGAGTCGACCCTAGAAGGTCAAGCTGTCGAGCATATTAATAAGGCTCCTTCCAGCATTGTAGCTCGACAACCTTTTTGATATTAATAAAGTAGAATTTTCTTCCAACAAGTTTTCTCTCTAAGAATCTTGTGCGCTTAGTACCTAGTTGAGACCAGCCCTCCTGACTAAGTTTGTGATTTATCACGAGGTTCATCACCCCTCGTGTGGTTCACTTCACCCCTCCATCGAATACCAACCCAAAAACCCCTATCCAAGAAGTCTAAGGTCGAGTTTCTCACCTAACCTTCTCCAAACAGCCCACACGCATCTACACCTTGAATCGAGGCTTGTATCAGAAGGCCATGGCAGTTTGACAAAGACCAGGATTGATGGCCAAACCAATCTCTACACTTTTGTGCATGACAAGAGAAAGGTCAGCCTAGCTCCTCTCACACCTGCCCAGGTACATGAGCTTCAACAGCAAATGAGTAAGGAAAAGAAGCTCATTAAATCTAATTTTCTTATTGAACCAAGTCATGTCCAGAGAGTTTTAGCCTCGAAGGATCTAATGCTACTAATGGTTTTCAAAGAAGTGTTGAATGTAGAGAAAGAACAGGTAGAGCTACCTTCTGAAGTAGCAGCTCTCCTCAACAAGTTTCAGGATGTGTTCCCGGAAGAGATACCAGCAGGCTTACCTCCCCTACGAAGCATAGAGCACCAGATCGACCTCGTTTCCATAGCAGCCCTGCCCAACCGGCCAGCCTACCGGATGAGTCCAGAGGAGTCTTAGGAGCTTGAGAAGCAAGTCAAGGAGCTCCTGGAGAAAGGCTATGTTCGAGAGAGCCTCAGTCCATGTGCCGTACCAGTGCTACTAGTGCCCAAGAAGGATGGGACTTGGCGAATGTGCGTGGATTGCCAAGCAATCAACAACATCAAAGTCAAGTACCGGCATCCGATATAACGGCTGGATGACATGCTAGATGAGCTGAGTGGAGCCACAGTCTTCTCCAAGATAGACCTCAAGTGGATACCACCAGGTCAGGATGAAGGAAGGTGATGAATGGAAGACTGCTTTCAAGACAAAGCAAGGACTCCACGAGTGGACAGTCATGCCATTCGGCATGACTAATGCCCCCAAGCACCTTCATGCGCCTTATGAACAAAGTTCTTAGGGCGTAAATTAGTAAGTTCGTTGTAGTTTATTTCGATGAAATTTTAGTTTATAGTAAGTGCTTAAAGGATCACCTCACACATCTTGAGTTGGTGCTTAAAACCCTTCGACAAGAAGAGCTTTATGCCAACCTCAAGAAGTGCATCTTTTGTACTGATAAACTTGTCTTCTTAGGTTTTGTTGTAAGTTCACAGGACTTACAGGTTAATGAAGAGAAGATTCGAGCCATACAAGAATGGCCAACACCAAGCAACATCAGCCAAGTAAGGAGTTTCCACGGTCTGGCAAGCTTCTACAGGAGATTTGTGCCCAACTTCAGCAGTATTGCCTCACCATTGACGGCAGTAGTGAAGAAGAATGTGGGATTCGGCTGGGGAGAATGATGAGGACATCAGGTCGTACATCCAGCCAGGAGACCAGACTGGCCGACCAGGAAGCTTGCCCGAGACAGCAGGACCATCTGGCGCGCCTGCCGGACCAGACAGTACCGCCGGACCCTCGACCTATAGGACCAGACCGGTCAACATCGCTGGCGGAGAGGCCCAAGCTTCCGGCACACTTGTTGGGGACGTGAATGACACCGCCGGTCCCCCTGATGACACCGCCGACTCTGGGATCAACTTGGCCGGTCCTGAAGTCATTCCGGCCAGTACCGCGCACAATCCAGCCGGTACAGGCCATCCAGCCGAGTACACGCACACTTCCACTTCTACACAAGAGGACTCGGACCAAATGAGCTACCAGCTCCAGGACATGCACTTAGAGGAAGTATCTACACCAGTGGTACCTCCAGGAGCAATGACAAGAAGCAGATCAAGAGCACTCTTCCACAAATTCAGCTTATGGGTCGACAAGCTTCTAGAGGAAGAGCAGCTAAGGACAATGGGCCAGAAGAGCAAATTAGAGTCCAAAGGCTTCTCAACAACACAAGGAACATCAGAGACTTGGGCTTTAGTGGCAAGAGAGGTCAGGGCCCAAAGATATTTAACCCTACTCCAAGTCAAAGACTAGAGCGCGTGCATGCCACAAGGACGGCCACCTTCCATTTCTTGGCCGTGAGGTGAGTTAAGGTAAGTTTACATTCGAATATATGCCTCTTTCTGTTTTGCAGGGTAGGATCTAGTTGCTTTACATTTTTGAGTCAAAACATTTTAGGAATAGGTCCTTTTCGGTTATGCACTTTTGTATCTTTTCCTTTTGTGCACTTTTGTAAACTTTCCTTTTATTTGTTTGAGTCGACCCTAGAAGGTCAAGCTGTCGAGCATATTAATAAGGCTCCTTCCAGCATTGTAGTTCGACAACCTTTTGATATTAATAAAGTAGAACTTTTTCCCCAACAAGTTTTCTCTCAAGAGACTTGTGCGCTTAGAACCTAGTTGAGACCAGCCCTCCTAGCTCTAAGTTTGTGATTTATCACGAGGTTCATCACCCCTCGTGTGGTTCACTTCACCCTTCCATCGTTTACCAACCAGAAAACCCCTATCCAGAAGCCTAAGGTTGAGTTTCTCACCTAATCTTCTACAAACAGCCCACGCGGATACATCCTTGAATCAAGGCTTGTATCATTTTGGTATCAGAGCTTAAAGCTCCTAAACCAGGTTGTTTCTATCCTTTTGCTTGTTTTGTTTTGTGTTCTTGCATTAGTTTAAGTCGCATTCAAGAAAAATCAAAAAATAACCTCAAACTCCAAACCGAGTGCATCTAGCCTCCTACGTGTATCACTAGGGTTTAGATTCACTTTTTGCATTGCATTCACGTTTTCCTTTTGTTTAAGTCATATTTCCTTTATTTTTAAGTTTAATTAAAAAGAAAAGAAAAAGAAAATAGAAAGATACTAAAAGAATTGAATTGGACAGCTAGCACAAGTTGTCTAGGAAGTTTCCTTTTTTTCAATTTCCTTTCTTAGGATTTTCCTTTTGCATTTTTTTCAAACCCCTATAAAAAGAAAAACCTCCTAATAATTTAGGAGCACCCTAATTGTCTTCTTTCTTGTAGCACACATGGGAGAAGAGAATAGAGAAGCTGAAGCCATGATGGCTATGTTCACCACACTCCAAACACAACTCGCATCCATAGGCAGAGGTTGGAGCTGGAGAGACCAAAGATTCCAGGCCATAAGGCACGTGAGAGCTGAGCCAGATCGTCCTGAGGGTCCTGAGTACCTTAGGACACGGCACAACAGGAGGAACCCCAGCCAGATGGAGATGAGGACACGCAACCTCATAACTATCACCATAGGCCGAGAGGACCTCCACGGCAACCAGAGGCAGAAGATGATGGCTTTGAGCCATATGGTCTTCACCAGAGACCAAGAATGCCTCCTAGACATCATGAGGATGGAGATGAACACACCTACAACCGGGTAATTCATCCTGATGTTAAACTAACTCCTCCAAGTTTTGCAGGAAAAGTAGACCCCGAGGCTTACCTAGATTGGGAGAGGAGAATGGATCATATCTTTGATCACTACAACCAACCAGGACCTAGGAGAGTCTCAATGGCAGTAGCACAACTCACAGACAATGCCCTCATCTGGTGGGATCGTGAGGTATCTGACAGAAGGAGGAAGAGAATGAGACCCGTAGACTCATGGGTCGACATGAAAGACCTCATGCACAAAGGTATGTTCCACCTTACTTTCATAGGGATTTGCAACGACGTTTTCGTACTCTTAAACAGGGTACCAGATCAGTAGAGGAGTACTATGAAGAGTTCGAGAGGTTAAGGAACAGATTGGAGCTCAATGATGATGAAGAAGCATTGATGGCGCAATTCTTGGATGGACTCCAAGAAAGGATCAGCTGCAAGGTGGAAAGGCAAATCTACAACGACTTCAAGGACTTGTTCCACCTATCTGTGCAAGCTGAACAGCACATCAAACGAAGGAGCCAAGACATCCGCAGCAAGCCTAAGACACCTTGGGCACCAAGCAACATGCCTAAGACAGTGGACAAAGGCAAAAGCGTAGAGATCGAGTCAAGGTTCAAGAGCAAGCCTCCTGAACCCACCCGTGACCAGAGAGAGCCTGGTAAGTCTTCTAACCCTCAAAGATCACGTGACATAACTTGTTTCAAGTAGGGGACGTGGACACATCTCAAGGGAGTGCCCAAACAACCGAGTCATGCTGATTACGGAGGCAGGAGAATATGAGTCCCAAGATGAAGAGGACAATGAACCAGAAGGAGAGTACGGTGACATTGAGTACCCTGATGGGGGGGAAGTGCTGGTCACTAGACGTATCCTCAGTGCAATGGTGGATCCTTCAGAGACCATCCAAAGGGAGAACATCTTCCACAGCCGTTGCACCATCAAGGAAAGGTATGTAACCTCATCATAGATGGTGGTTCTTGCACTAACGTTGCTAGTGCGTATATGGTTGATAAGCTAGGTCTAGAGAGGACACGGCATCCTCGACCATATAGACTGAGATGGCTTGATGACAAAGTGGAGCTCAAGATTCATGAGCAAGTCACTGTGCCATTCAGTGTGGGCAAGTACAAGACCAAGTCGTGTGCGACGTGGTGCCCATGCAAGCTGGCCATCTTCTGCTAGGAAGACCATGGCAGTTTGACAAAGAGACCAGGCATGATGGCAGAACCAATCTCTACACCTTCTTGCATGACAAGAGAAAGGTCAGCCTAGCTCCTCTTACACCTGCCCAAGTACATGAGCTACAACTCCAAATGAGTAAGGAAAAGAAACTTGTCAAGTCTAACTTTCTTATTCAACCAAGTCATGTCCGGAGAGCTTTAGCCTCAAGGACTTAATGTTACTAATGGTTTTCAAGGAAGTGTTGAGTATAGAACAGGGACAGGTAGAGCTACCTCATGAAGTAGCAACGCTCCTCAACAAATTCCAGGATGTATTTCCAGAGGAGATACCAGCAGGCTTGCCTCCTTTACGTGGCATAGAACATCAGATTGATCTAGTGCCCCGAGCAGCCCTGCCCAACCGGCCAGCCTACCGGATGAGTCCAGAGGAGTCCAAGGAACTTGAGAAGCAAGTCAAGGAGCTCCTGGAGAAAGGATATGTTCGAGAGAGCCTCAGTCCATGTGCTGTACCAGTGCTACTAGTGCCCAAGAAGGATGGGACTTGGCGCATGTGCGTGGACTGCCGAGCAATCAACAACATCACAGTCAAGTATAGGCATCCAATACCACGACTGGATGACATGCTAGATGAGCTGAGTGGAGCCACGGTCTTCTCCAAGATAGACCTCAAAAGTGGATACCACCAGGTAAGAATGAAGGAAGGTGATGAGTGGAAGACTGCTTTCAAGACAAAGCAAGGGTTCTACGAGTGGACAGTCATGCCATTTGGCTTGACTAATGCCCCAAGCACCTTCATGCGCCTTATGAACCAAGTTCTTAGGGCGTACATCAGTAAGTTTGTAGTAGTTTACTTTGATGACATCTTGGTTTATAGTAAGTGCCTACGGGAACACCTCACACATCTTGAGATGGTACTTAAAACCCTTCGACAAGAAGAGCTTTATGCCAATCTCAAGAAGTGCACCTTTTGTACTGATAAACTTGTCTTTTTAGGTTTTTTTGTGAGTTCACAGGGCCTACAGCTTGATGAAGAGAAGATTTGAGCCATACAAGAATGGCCAACACCAGGAAACAT
The DNA here is from genome assembly GCA_018901935.1 of Pugionium cornutum. Classification (NCBI taxonomy): domain Eukaryota; kingdom Viridiplantae; phylum Streptophyta; class Magnoliopsida; order Brassicales; family Brassicaceae; genus Pugionium; species Pugionium cornutum. The sequence continues at coordinate 21,436,054 of CM032156.1, read as the reverse complement.
CAGCCAAGTGAGGAGCTTCCATGGACTGGCCAGCTTCTATAGGAGATTCGTGCCCAACTTCAGCAGTATTGCCTCACCACTGACGGCAGTAGTGAAGAAGAACGTGGATTCAGCTGGGGAGAAGCTCAGGAGAAGGCATTCCAGGCCTTGAAGGACAGCCTGACACACGCACCAGTGCTGGTCCTTCCCGACTTCAACAAGACGTGTGAAGTGGAGTGTGATGCCTCTGGAATAGGCATAGGAGCAGTGCTAACTCAAGGAGGGAGACCAGTGGCATACTTCAGTGAGAAGCTAGGTGGTGCCTCACTGAACCACCCCACTTATGACAAGGAGCTCTATGCCCTTGTCCGAGCATTGGAGACTTGGCAGCATTACTTGCTGTCCAAGGAGTGTGTGATCCACACTGATCACGAGACTCTCAAACACCTCAGAGGGCAAACCAATCTCAAGAGGAGACATGCCAGGTGGATGGAGTTCATAGAGACCTTTCCGTACATCATCAAGTACAGGAAGGGCAAAGACAATGTGGTAGCCGATGCACTATCAAGGAGGTTTGCCTTGATATCAACCATGGAGGCAAAAGTCCTAGGATTCAAGCACATCAAGGATCTATACAAGGATGATCCTGACCTTGCTGAGAGAGCTACAAGGAGTGTAGCACAGGGAGTCATGGCAAATTCTACATCCATGAGGGATTCTTGTTCCGAGAAGAAGGCTGTGCATACCAGGATCACTAAGGAGCTTATCATCCGAGAAGCTCGGAGGAGGACCATGGGCCACTTTGGTGTCGACAAGACTCTAGCAGTGGTCAAGGAGCACTTCTACTGGCCACACATCAAGAGGACAGTAGAAGCACATTGTGCAAGATGCATTACTTGCAAGAAGGCAAAGTCCCGAGTGCAACCTCACGGGTTGTATCTCCCACTGCCCATACCAACACATCCATGGGTGGACATCTCAATGGATTTTGTTCTAGGTCTGCCCAAGATCAACCACAAAGATGCTATCTTTGTAGTGGTGGACATATTCTCCAAGATGGCACATTTCATCCCATGTGCCAATGTCAATGATGCCACGCAAACAGCTGAGCTGTTCTTCAGGGAGATAGTACGGCTTCACGGAATGCCAAGGACCATCGTGTCAGATAGGGACACCAAATTCCTCAGCCACTTCTGAAGGACCCTCTGCAGGAAGCTAGGCATGAAGCTGCTCTTTTCTACCACCTGCCATTCTCAAACCGATGGCCAAACTGAAGTAGTCAACCGGACATTTTCATCTCTTCTCAGTACTACACTAGGAAAGAACCTCAAGACGTGGGTGGAGTGCCTGCCATTCATAGAGTTTGCATACAACCGAGCCGTGCACTCAGCAACCAAGAAGACCCATTTTGAAGTAGTCTACGGCTTCAACCTCTCACCCCATTGAGCAAACACCACACCAGCTGAGATGACCAACCAACGGAGCATCCAAAGCAGAGTTCATAAGGAGGTTACACCAGAAGGTAGCAGAGAACTTGGAGAAGAGGACCGCAGGACTCATGCCAACAAAGGAAGAAAGGAGGATCTTTCAACCAGGCGATTGGCTACACCTAGAGGTTCCCAAACCTAAGGAGTTCCAAGCTAGCACCAAGAGGAGATGGACCATTCAGAGTGCTCGAGAGGATCAACAACAACGCCACCGGATCGAGCTGCCAGGTGAGTTTAATGTGTCCAATACGCTCAATGTTACTGACTTGGCCCCTTTCCATGCAGATGATCCAGTTTTGAGGACAAACCTACTGAAGAGGGAGGGAATGATGAGGACATCAGGTCGTACATCCAGCCAGGAGACCAGACTGGCCGACCAGGAAGCCCGAGACAGCAGGACCATCTGCACCGCCGGACCTTCGACGTATAGGACCAGACCGGTCAACATCGCCGGCGGAGAGGCCCAAGCTTCCGGCACACTTGGTGGGGACGGAATGACACCGCCGGTCCCCCTGATGACACCGCCGACTCCGGGATCAACTTGGCCGGTCCTGAAGTCATTCCGGCCAGTACCGCGCACAATCCAGCCGGTACAGGCCATCCAGCCGAGTACACGCACAATTCCACTTCTACACAAGAGGACTTGGACCAAATGAGCTACCAGCTCCAGGACATGCACTTAGAGGAAGTATCTACACCAGTGGTTTCCAGGAGCAATGACAAGAAGCAGATCAAGAGCACTCTTCCACAAATTCAGCTTATGGGTACAAGCTTCTAGAGGAAGAGCAGCTAAGGACAATGGGCCAAGAGCAAATTAGAGTCCAAAGGCTTCAACAACACAAGGAACATCAGAGACTTTTAGTGGCAAGAGAGTCAGGCAAAGATATTTAACCCTACTCCAAGTCAAGACTAGGAGCAAGGCGCTGCATGCACAAGGACGGCCACCTTCCATTTCTTGGCCGTGAGGTGAGTTAAAAAGTTTACATTCAATATATGCCTCTTTCTGTTTTGCAGGGTAGGATCTAGTTTTACATTTTGAGTCAACATTTTAGGAATAGGTCCTTTTTCGGTTATGCACTTTTGTATCTTTCCTTTGTGCACTTTTGTAAACTTTTCCTTTATTTGTTTGAGTCGAAGGTCTTGTCGAGCATATTAATAAGGCTCCTTCCAGCATTGTAGTTCGACAACCTTTTGATTATTAATAAAGTAGAACTTTTTCCCTACGAGCTTTCTCTCAAGAGAGACTTGTGCGCTTAGAACCTAGTTGAGACCAGCCCTCCTAGCTCTAAGTTTGTGATTTATCACGAGGTTCATCACCCCTCGTGTGGTTCACTTCACCCTTCCATCGTTTACCAACCAGAAAACCCCTATCCTGAAGCCTAAGGTTGAGTTTCTCACCTAATCTTCTACAAACAGCCCACGCGCATACATCCTTGAATCAAGGCTTGTATCAGAGAAGCTCAGGAGAAGGCATTCCAGGCCTTGAAGGACAGCCTTACACATGCACCAGTACTAGTCCTGCCCGACTTCAACAAGACGTTTGAAGTGGAGTGTGATGCCTCTGGAATAGGCATAGGAGCAGTGCTAACCCAAGGAGGGAGACCAGTGGCATACTTCAGTGAGAAGCTCGGTGGTGCATCACTGAACTACCCCACTTACGACAAGGAGCTTTATGCCCTGGTCCGAGCATTGGAGACTTTGCAGCATTTCCAAGGAGTTTGTGAACCACACTGATCACGAGACTCTCAAACACCTCAGAGGGCAAACCAAGTGGATGGAGTTCATAGAGACCTTCCCGTACATCATCAAGTACAAGAATGGTAAAGACAATGTGGTAGCCGATGCACTATCAAGGTAGTTTGCCTTGATATCCACCATGGAGGCAAAGGTCCTAGGATTCGAGCACATCAAGGACCTATACAAGGATGATCCTGACCTTGCTGAGAGCTACAAGGAGTGTGGCACAGGGATTCATGGCAAGTTTTACATCCATGAGGGATTCTTGTTCCTAGAGAGAAGGCTGTGCATACCACAAGGATCATTACAAGAGCTTATCATTCGAGAAGCTCATGGAGGAGGACTCAGGAGCCACTTTGGTGTCAACAAGACTCTAGCGGTGGTCAAGGAACACTTCTACTGGCCACACATCAAAAGGTCAGTAGAAGCCCATTGTGCAAGGTGCATCACTTGCAAAAAGGCGAAGTCCCGAGTGCACCCTCACAGGTTGTATCTCCCACTGCCCATACCTACACATCCATGGGTGGACATCTCAATGGACTTTGTTCTAGGTTTGCCCAAGATCAATCACAAGGATGCAATCTTTGTAGTGGTGGACAGATTTTCCAAGATGGCACACTTCATTCCGTGTGCCAATGTTAATGATGCCACGCAAACAGCCGAGCTGTTCTTTAGGGAGATAGTACGGCTTCATGGACTGCCAAGGACCATCGTGTCTAACAGAGACACCAAGTTCCTCAGCCATTTTTGGAGGACCCTTTGGGGGAAGCTAGGCACGAAGCTACTCTTCTCTATCACCTGCCATCCTCAAACCAATGGCCAAACTGAAGTTGTAACCCGGCACTATCAACTATTCTCAGGACTACACTAGGGAAGAACCTCAAGACTTGGGTGGAGTGCCTGCCATTCATAGAATTTGCTTACAATCGAGCCGTGAACTCAGCAACCAAGTCCCCCTTTGAAGTAGTATACGGCTTCAACCCTCTCACACCATTGGAGCAAACGCCACTGCCAGCAGTAGAGATGACCAACCTCAATGGAGCATCCAAGGCGGAGTTCATAAGGAAGTTACACCAGAAGGTAGCAGAGAACTTGGATAAGAGGACCAGGCAGTACGTGACTCATGCTAACAAGGAAAAAAAGGAGGTGATTTTTCAACCAGGCGATTGGGTGTGGCTACACCTAAGGCAGGAGAGGTTCTCCAACCTAAGGAGTTCCAAGCTAGCACCAAGAGGAGATGGACCATTCAGAGTGCTGGAGAGGATCAACAACAACGCCTACCGGATCGAGCTTCTAGGTGAGTTTAATGTGTCTAACACGTTCAACGTAACTGACTTAGCCCCTTTCCATGCAGATGAACCAGTTTTGAGGTCAAAACCTACTGAAAAGGGAGGGGATGATGGGGACATCAGGTCGTATGGCCGGCCAGAAGACCAGACTGGCCGACCAAGGAGCTTGCACGAGACAGACGGGCCATTTGGCATGTCTGCCGGCCCAAGCGGTACCGCCGGACCTTCGACCAACCGGGCCGGACCGATCAACATTGCCGGCAAAGAGGCCCAAACCTCCGGCCAAATTGGAGGTGACATGGATGACACAACCGGTCCAATTGGTGACGCCGCTGGCTTCGGAATCAACTTGGCCGGAGCAGAAGACATTTTGGCTAGTACCTCGCACAATCCAGCCGGTACAGCCGATCCAGCCGAGAGCACGGGCATTTCAACATCTACCCAAGGAAACTCGGACCAGATAAGCTACCAGCTTTAGGACATGCATCTAGAGGAAATCTCTACACCAGTGGTGCCACCAAGAGCAATGACAAGGAGCAGATCAAGACCACTCTTCCACAAATTCAACTTATGGGTCGACAAGCTCCTAGAGGATGATCGACAAAGGACAGTGGGCCAGAAGTGCAAAGAAGAGTCCAAAGGCTTCTAAACAATGCAAGGGACTTCAGAGACTTGGGTTTTAGTGGCAAGAGAGGTCAGGGCCACCTTCCATTTCTTGGCCGTGAGGTAAGAAAGGTAAGTTTTCAAATTGGATATTTGCTTCTTTCTGTTTTGCAGGGTAGGATTTAGATTATTTACATTTTTGAGTCAAAGACATTTTAGGAATAGGTCCTTTTTCGGTTATGCACTTTTGTACGTTTTCTATTTGTGCACTTTTGTAAATTTTCCATTTCTTTCTTGAGTCGACCCTAGAAGGTCAAACTGTCGAGCATATTAATAAGGCTCCTTCCAGCCTTGTAGTTCGACAACCTTTTTACTAATTAATAAAGATCGAATTTTCTTTCAAAAAGTTATTCTCTCAAGAGACTTGTGCGCTTAGAACCTAGTTGAGACCAGCCCTCTTAGCTCTATGTTTGTGATTTATCACGAGGTTCGTCACCCTTCGTGTGGTTCACTTCACCCCTCCATCCAATACCAATCAGAAAACCCCTATCCAGAAGCTTAAGGTCGAGTTTCTCACCTAAACTTCTCCAAACAGCCCACGCGCATCCAAGCCTTGAATCGAGGCTTGTATCATTCTCCCCAGCTGAATCTCACGTTATTCTTCACTACTTCTGTCAATGGTGAGGCAATACTGCTGAAGTTGGGCACGAATCTTATGTAGATCTGGCCAGACCGTGGAAGCTTCTCACTTGGCTGATGTTGCTTGGTGTTGGCCACTCTTGTATGGCTAGAATCTTCTCTTCATCAACCTGTGATGAGGACATCAGATCGTATGTCCAGCCAGGAGAACAGACTGGCCGACCAGGAAGCTTGCCCGAGACAGCCGGGCCATCTGGCACGTCTACCGGCCCAAGCAGTACCGCCGGAGCCTCGACCAATAGGACCAAACCAATCAGCATTGCCGGCGGAGAGGCCCAAGCATCCGGCACACTTGGTGGTGACGTGGATGACACCGCCGGTCCCTTTGGTGATGCCGCTGACTCCGGGATCAACTTGGCCGGTCCTGAAGGCATTCCGGCCAGTACCTCGCACATTCCAGCCGGTACAGTCGATCCAGCCGAGCGCACGAGCATTTCAACTTCTACACAAGGAAACTCGGACCAGATAAGCTACCAGCTTCAGGACATGCATCTAGAGGAAGTATCCACACCAGTAGTGCCACCAGGAGCAATGACAACGAGTAGATCAAGAGCACTCTTCCACAAGTTCAACTTATGGATGGACAAGCTCCTAGAGGAAGATCGACTAAGGACAATGGGCCAGAAGTACAAGGAAGAGTCCAAAGGCTTCTAAACAATGCAAGGAACTTCAGAGACTTGGGCTTTAGTGGCAAGAGAGGTCAGGGCCCAAAGATTCCTAACCTTACTCCAAGTCGAAGACTAGGAGCAAGGCGCATGCATGCCACAAGGACGACCACCTTCCATTTCTTGGCCATGAGGTAAGTAAGGTAAGTTTCAGTTCGAATATATGCCTCTTTCTGTTTTGCAGGATAGGATCTAGATTGTTTACATTTTTGAGTCAAGAACATTTTAGGAATAAGTCCTTTTTCGGTTATGTACTTTTGTATCTTTTCTATTTGTGCACTTTTGTAAACTTTCCTTTTCTTTATTTGAGTCGACCCTAGAAGGTCAAGCTGTCGAGCATATTAATAAGGCTTCTTTCAGCATTGTAGTTCGACAACCTTTTTGATATTAATAAAGATATAACTTTCTTCCAACAAGTTTTCTCTCAAGAATCTTGTGCGCTTCCAACAAGTTTTCTCTCAAGAATCTTGTGCGCTTAGAATCTAGTTGAGACCAGCCCTCCTAGCTCTAAGTTTGTGATTTATCATGAGGTTCATCACCCCTCGTGTGGTTCAGTTCACCCTTCCATCGAATACCAACCCAAAATCCCCTATCCAAGAAGTCTAAGGTCGAGTTTCTCACCTAACCTTCTCCAAACAGCCCACGTGCATATAAGCCTTGAATCGAGGCTTGTATCATTTTGGTATCAGAGCTTAAAGCTCCTAAACCAGGTTGTTTCTATCCTTTAGCTTGTTTTGTTTCTTGTTATTGCATTAGTTTAAGTTCCATTCAAGAAAATAAAAAAAATAGCATCTAAACTCACACCGAGTGCATCTAGATCCTACGTGCATCACTAGGTTCTAGAATCATTCTTGCATTGCTATATTCGACTTTCCTTTTTGTTAGAATCATATTTCCATTATTTTTAAGTTAAATTAAAAATAAAAAAAAAAGAAAATAGGAAGAATACCTCAAGAATTCGAATTGGACAGCTAGCAATAGTTGTCAAGAAAGTTTCCTTTTTATTCAAATCTTCATATTTTCGAATTTCCAATTCTCAGATTTTTTCCTTTTTGCATTCTTTCGAATCCCCTTATAAAAGAAGACCCTCCTAATAATTTAGGAGCAGCATAACTTGTCTTCTATCTTTGTAGTACGCAATGGCAGAAGAAAACAGAGAAGCAACCGAAGCCATGATGGCCATGTTCACCACCCTCCAAACGCAACTCGCATCCATAGGCGAGAGATTGGAGCGCGTGGAGAGGCCTGTGAGATTCTAGGCCATAAGGCACGTGAGAGCTGAGCAAGACCGTCCTGAGGGTTCTGAGCACCTTAGGACACGGCACGAACAGGAGGAGCCCAGCCAGATGGAGATGAGGACACACAACCTCAAAACTATCACCATAGGCCGAGAGGACCTCCACGACAACCAGAGGCAGAAGATGATGGCTTCGAGCCATATAGTCTTCACCAGAGACCAAGGATGCCTCCTTGACATCATGAGGATGGAGATGAAAACGCCTACAACCGGGTAACTCATCCTGATGTTAAGCTAACTCCTCCAAGTTTTGCAGGAAAAGTAGACCCCGAGGCTTACCTAGATTGGGAAAGAAGAATGGATCATATCTTTGATCATTACAACCAACCAGGGCCTAGGAAAGTCTCAATGGCAGTAGCACAACTCATGGACAATGCCCTCATCTGGTGGGATCGTGAGGTGTCTGACAGAAGGAGGAAAAGAATGAGGCCCATAGACTCATGGGTCGACATGAAAGATGTCATGCGACAAAGGTTTGTTCCACCTTACTTTCATAGAGACTTGCAACGTCGTTTTCATACTCTTAAGCAGGGTACCAGATTAATAAAGGAGTACTATGAAGAGTTCGAGAAGCTAAGGAACAGGCTGGAACTCAATGATGATGAAGAAGCATTGATGGCAGAATTCTTGGATGGACTCCAAGAAAGAATCAGCCGCAAGGTGGAAAGGCAAATCTACAATGACTTCAAAGACTTGTTCCACCTATCTGTCCAGGCTGAGCAGCACATCAAATGCAAGAGCCAAGACATCCGCAGCAAGCCTAAGACACCTTGGGCACCGAGCAACATTCCCAAGCCCGCAGACAAAGGCAAGAGCATAGAGATCGAGTCAAGGTTCAAGAGCAAGCCTCCTGAACCCACCCGTGACCAGAGAGAGCCTAGTAAGTCTTCTAACCCTTAGAGATCACGTGACATCACTTGTTTCAAGTGTAGGGGACGTGGACACATCTCAAGGGAGTGCCCAAACAACCGGGTCATGCTGATTACGGAGGCTGGAGAATATGAGTCCCAAGATGAAGAGGACTATGAACTAGAAGAAGAATATGGTGACATTGAGTACCCTGATGTGGGGGAAGTGCTGGTCACTAGACGCATCCTCAGTGCAATGGTGGATCCTTCAGAGACCATCCAAAGGGAGAACATCTTCCACATCCATTGCACCATCAAGGGCAAGGTATGTAACCTCATCATAGATGGTGGTTCTTGCACTAACGTTGCTAGTGCATATATGGTTGATAAGCTAGGTCTAGAGAAGACAAGGCATCCTCGGCCATATAGACTGTGATGGCTCGATGACAAAATGGAGCTCAAGATCCATGAGCAATTCACTGTGCCATTCAGTGTGGGCAAGTACCAAGACCAAGTCGTGCGCGACGTGGTGCCCATGCAAGCTGGCCATCTTCTGCTAGGAAGACCATGGCAGTTTGACAAGGAGACCAGGCATGATGGCCGAACCAATCTCTACACTTTCGTGCATGACAAGAGAAAGGTCAGCCTAGCTCCTCTTACACGTGCCCAGGTACATGAGCTTCAACAGCAAATGAGTAAGGAAAAGAAGCTCATTAAATCTAATTTTCTTATTCAACCGAGCCATGTCTGGAGAGCTTTAGCCTCGAAGGATCTAATGCTACTAATGGTTTTCAAAGAAGTGTTGAATGTAGAAAAAGAACAGGTAGAGCTACCCCCTGAAGTGGCAACTCTCCTCAACAAGTTCCAGGATGTGTTCCCAGAGGAGATACCAGGAGGCTTGCCTCCTTTACGTGGCATAGAACACCAGATCGATCTAGTGCCCGGAGCAGCCCTGCCCAACTGGCCAGCCTACCGGATGAGTCCAGAGGAGTCCAAGGAACTTGAGAAGCAAGTCAAGGAGCTCCTGGAGAAAGGCTATGTTCGAGAGATCCTCAGTCCATGTGCTGTACCAGTGCTACTAGTGCCCAAGAAGGATGGTACTTGGTGAATATGCGTGGACTGCCGAGCAATCAACAACATCACAGTCAAGTACCGGCATCCGATACCACGGCTGGATGACATGCTAGATGAGCTGAGTGGAGCTACGGTCTTCTCCAAGATAGACCTCAAGAGTGGATACCACCAGGTCAGGATGAAGGAAGGTGATGAATGGAAGACTGCTTTCAAGACAAAACAAGGGCTATACGAGTGGACAGTCATGCCATTCAGCTTGACTAATGCCCCAAGCACCTTCATGCGCCTTATGAACCAAGTTCTTTTGGTGTACATCAGTAAGTTTGTAGTGGTTTACTTTGATGATACATTAGTTTATAGTAAGTGCCTATGGGAACACCTCACACATCTTGAGATGGTACTTAAAACCCTTCGACAAGAAGAGCTTTATGCCAATCTCAAGACGTGCATCTTTTGTACTGATAAACTTGTCTTTTTAGGTTTTGTTGTAAGTTCACAGGGCTTACAGGTTGATGAAGAGAAGATTCGAGCCATACAAGAATGGCCAACACCAGGCAACATCAGCCAAGTAATGAGCTTCCACGGACTGGCCAACTTCTATCAGAGATTCGTGCCTAACTTCAGCAGTATTGCCTCACCATTGACGGCAGTAGTGAAGAAGAACGTGGGATTCAGCTGGGAAGAAGCTCAGGAGAAGGCATTCCAGGCCTTGAAGGACAGCCTTACACATGCACCAGTGCTAGTCCTTCCCGATTTCAACAAGACGTTTGAAGTGGAGTGTGATGTCTTTGGAATAGGCATAGGAGCATTGCTAACCCAAAGAGGGAGACCAGTGGCATACTTCAGTGAGAAGCTAGGTGGTGCCTTACTGAACTACCCCACTTATGACAAGGAACTTTATGCCCTTGTCCGAGCATTGGAGACTTGGCAGCATTACTTGTTGTCCAAGGAGTTTGTGATCCACACTGATCACGAGACTCTCAAACACCTGAGAGGGCAAACCAATCTCAAGAGGAGACATGCCAGGTGGATGGAGTTCATAGAGACCTTCCCGTACGTCATCAAGTACAAGAAGGGCAAAGACAATGTGGTAGCCGATGCACTATCAATGAGGTTTGCCTTGATATCCACCATGGTGGCAAAGGTCCTAGGATTCGAGCACATCAAGGACCTATACAAGGATGACCCTGACTTTGCTGAGAGCTACAAGGAGTGTGGCACAAGGAGTCATGGCAAGTTTTACATCCATGAGGGATTTTTGTTCCGAGAAAGGAGGCTGTGCATACCACAAGGATCATTAAGGGAGCTTATCATCCGAGAAGCTCATAGAGGAGGACTCATGGGCCACTTTGGTGTCGACAAGACTGTAGCAGTGGTCAAGGAGCACTTCTACTGGCCACACATCAAGAGGACAGTAGAAGCTCATTGTGCAAGATGCATCACTTGCAAGAAGGCAAAATCCCGAGTGCAACCTCATGGGTTGTATCTCCCACTGCCCATACCTACACATCCATGGGTGGACATCTCAATGGACTTCGTTCTAGGACTACCCAAGATCAACCACAAGGATGCAATCTTTGTAGTGGTGGACAGATTCTCCAAGATGGCACACTTCATTCCATGTGCCAATGTCAATGATGCCTAGCAAAGAACCGAGCTGTTCTTCACGGAGATAGTACGACTTCATGGAGTGCAAAGGACCATCGTATCAGACAGGGACACCAAGTTCCTCAGCCCTTTCTGGAGGACCCTTTGGAGGAAGCTAGGCACGAAGCTACTCTTCTCACCACCTGCCATCCTCAAACCGATGGCCAAACTAAAGTTGTCATCATGACACTATCAACTCTTCTCAGGACTACACTATGGAAGAACCTCAAGACTTGGGTGGAGTGCCTGCCATTCATAGAGTTCGCTTACAACCGAGCCGTGCACTCAGCAACCAAGAAGACACCATTTGAAGTAGTATACAGCTTCAACCCTCTCACCCCATTGGAGCAAACACCACTACCACCAGCTGAGATGACCAACCTCAACAGAGCATCCAAGGCAGAGTTCATAAGGAGATTACACCAGAAGGTAGCAGAAAACTTGGAGAAGAGGACCAGACAGTACGTGACTCATGGCAACAAGGGAAGAAAGGAGGTGATCTTTCAACCAGGCGATTGGGTGTGGCTACACCTACGGCAGGAGAGGTTCCCCAACCTAAGGAGTTCCAAGCTAGCACCAAGAGGAGATGGACCATTCAGAGTGCTGGAGAGGATCAACAACAACGCCTACCGGATCAAGCTCCCAGGTGAGTTTAATGTGTCCAACACGTTCAACGTAACTGACTTAACCCCTTTCCATGCAGATGAACCAGTTTTGAGGTCAAAACCTACTGAAGAGGGAGGGGATGATGAGGACATCAGATCGTATGTCCAGCCAGGAGACCAGACTGGCCGACCAGGAAGCTTGCCCGAGACAGCTGGGCCATCTGGCACGTCTACCGGCCCAAGCAGTACCGCCGGAGCCTCGACCAATAGGACCAAACCAATCAGCATTGCCGGCGGAGAGGCCCAAGCATCCGGCACACTTGGTGGTGACGTGGATGACACCGCCGGTCCCTTTGGTGATGCCGCTGACTCCGGGATCAACTTGGCCGGTCCTGAAGGCATTCCGGCCAGTACCTCGCACATTCCAGCCGGTACAGTCGATCCAGCCGAGTGCACGAGCATTTCAACTTCTACACAAGAAAACTCGGACCAGATAAGCTACCAGCTTCAAGACATGCATCTAGAGGAAGTATCCACACCAGTAGTGCCACCAGGAGCAATGACAAGGAGTAGATCAAGAGCACTTGATGAGGACTTCAGGTTGTACATCCAGCCAGGAGACCAGACTGGCCGACCAGGAAGCTTGCCCGAGACAGCCGGACCATCTGGCACGCCTGCCGGCCCAAGCAGTACCACCGGACCCTCGACCACAAGGACCAGAGCAACCAGCATTGCCGGCGGAGAGGCCCAAGCTTCCGGCACACTTGGTGGCGATGTGGATGACACCGCCGGTCCCTCTGGTGATGCCACCAACTCCGGGATCAACTTGGCTGGTCCTGAAAGCATTTCGGCTAGTACCTCGCACAATCCAGCCGGTACAGCCGATCCAGCCGAGTACACGCACATTTCCACTTCCACACAAGAGGACTCGGACCAAATGAGCTACCAGCTCCAGGACATGCACCTAGAAGAAGTATCTACACCAGTGGTACCTCAAGGAGCAATGACAAGAAGCAGATCAAGGGCACTCTTCCACAAATTCAGCTTATGGGTCAACAAGCTCCTAGAGGAAGATCGACTAAGGACAATGGGCCAAAAGTGCAAAGAAGAGTCCAATGGCTTCTCAACAACACAAGGGACATCAGAGACTTGGGCTTTAGTGGCAAGAGAGGTCAGGGCCCAAAGATTTTTAACCCTACTCTAAGTCGAAGACTGGGAGCAAGGCGCGTGCATGCCACAAGGACGACCACCTTCCATTTCTTGGCCGTGAGGTGAGTTAAGGTAAGTTTACATTCGAATATATGCCTCTTTCTGTTTTGCAGGGTAGGATCTAGTTGCTTTACATTTTTGAGTCAAGAACATTTTAGGAATAGGTCCTTTTTCGGTTATGCACTTTTGTATCTTTTCCTTTGTGCACTTTTGTAAGTTTTCCTTTTCTTATTTGGGTCGACCCTAGAAGGTCAAGCTGTTGAGCATATTAATAAGGCTCCTTCCAGCATTGTAGTTCGACAACCTTTTTGATATTAATAAAGATAGAACTTTTTCCCCAACAAGTTTTCTCTCAAGAATCTTGTGCGCTTAGAATCTAGTTGAGACCAGCCCTCCTAGCTCTAAGTTTGTGATTTATCACGAGGTTCATCACCCCTCGTGTGGTTCACTTCACCTTTCCATCAAATACCAACCCAAAAACCCCTATCCAAGAAGTCTAAGGTTGAGTTTCTCACCTAAACTTCTCCAAACAGCCCACACGCATACATCCTTGAATCAAGGCTTGTGTCATTTTGGTATCAGAGCTTAAATCTCCTAAACCAGGTTGTTTCTATCCTTTAGTTAGTTTTGTTTTGTGTTCTTGCATTAGTTTAAGTCGCATTCAATAAAAATAAAAAAATAACATCAAACTCCAAACCGAGTGCATCTAGCCTTCTACGTGTATCACTAGGGTTTAGATTCACTTTTGCATTGCCATTCACGTTTTCCTTTTTGTTTAATTCATATTTCCATTAATTTTAAGTTAAATTAAAAAGAAAACAAAAAGAAAAGAAAAGAAAATAGGAAAATACCCAAAAGATTTCGAATTGGACAGCTAGCACAAGTTGTCTAGGAAGTTTCCTTTTTCCTTTTATTCGAATTTCCTTTCCTTAGGATTTTTCCTTTTTGCATTTTTTCGAACCCCTTATAAAAAGAAAACCCTCCTAACAATTTAGGAGCATCCTAACTTGTCTTCTTTCTTTGTAGAACGCCATGGGAGAAGAAAATAGAGAAGCAACCGAAGCCATGATGGCCATGTTCACCACACTCCAAACACAACTCGCATCCATAGGCGAGAGGTTGGAGCGCGTGGAAAGACCGGTGAGATTCCAGGCCATAAGGCACGTGAGAGCTGAGCAAGACCATCCTGAGGGTCCTGAGCACCTTAGGGCATGGCACGAACAGGAGGAACCCCAGCTAGATGGAGATGAGGACACACAACCTCATAACTATCACCATAGGCCGAGAGGACCTCCACGGCAACCAGAGGCAGAAGATTATGGCTTTGAGCCATATGGTCTTCACCAGAGACCAAGAATGCCTCCTAGACGTCATGAGGATGGAGATGAACACACATATAACCGGGTAATTCATCCTGATGTTAAACTAACTCCTCCTAGTTTTGCAGGAAAAGTAGACCCCGAGGCTTACCTAGATTGGGAAAGAAGAATGGATCATATCTTTGATCACTACAACCAACCAGGACCTAGGAGAGTCTCAATGGCAGTAGCACAACTCACGGACAATGCCCTCATCTGGTGGGATCGTGAGGTATCTGACAGAAGGAGGAAGAGAATGAGGCATGTAGACTCATGGGTCGACATGAAATACCTCATGCGACAAAGGTTTGTTCCACCTTACTTTCATAGAGATTTGCAACGTCGTTTTCGTACTCTTAAGCAGGGTACCAGATCAGTAGAGGAGTATTATGAAGAGTTCGAGAAGCTAAGGAACAGATTGGAGCTCAATGATGATGAAGAAGCATTGATGGCACAATTCTTGGATGGACTCCAAGAAAGAATCAGCCGCAAGGTGGAAAGGCAAATGTACAATGACTTCAAAGACTTGTTCCACCTATCTGTCCAGGCTGAGCAGCACATCAAACGTAAGAGCCAAGACATCCACATCAAGCCTAAGACACCTTGGGCACCAAGCAACATGCCCAAGCCCGTAGACAAAGGCAAGAGCATAGACATCGAGTCAAGGTTCAAGAGCAAGCCTCCTGAACCCACCCGTGACCAGAGAGAGCCTGGTAAGTCTTCTAACCCTCAAAGATCACGTGACATCACTTGTTTCAAGTGCAGGGGACGTGGACACATTTCAAGGGAGTGCCCAAACAACCGAGTCATGCTGATTACGGCCACACATCAAGAAGACAGTAGAAGCTCATTGTGCAAGATGCATCACTTGCAAGAAGGCAAAATCCCGAGTGCAACCTCACGGGTTGTATCTCCCACTGCCCATACCTACACATCCATGGGTGGACATCTCAATGGACTTTGTTCTAGGTTTGCCCAAGATCAATCACAAGGATGCAATCTTTGTAGTGGTGGACAGATTTTCCAAGATGGCACACTTCATTCCGTGTGCCAATGTTAATGATGCCACGCAAACAGCCGAGCTGTTCTTTAGGGAGATAGTACGGCTTCATGGACTGCCAAGGACCATCGTGTCTAACAGAGACACCAAGTTCCTCAGCCATTTTTGGAGGACCCTTTGGGGGAAGCTAGGCACGAAGCTACTCTTCTCTATCACCTGCCATCCTCAAACCAATGGCCAAACTGAAGTTGTAACCCGGCACTATCAACTATTCTCAGGACTACACTAGGGAAGAACCTCAAGACTTGGGTGGAGTGCCTGCCATTCATAGAATTTGCTTACAATCGAGCCGTGAACTCAGCAACCAAGTCCCCCTTTGAAGTAGTATACGGCTTCAACCCTCTCACACCATTGGAGCAAACGCCACTGCCAGCAGTAGAGATGACCAACCTCAATGGAGCATCCAAGGCGGAGTTCATAAGGAAGTTACACCAGAAGGTAGCAGAGAACTTGGATAAGAGGACCAGGCAGTACGTGACTCATGCTAACAAGGAAAGAAAGGAGGTGATTTTTCAACCAGGCGATTGGGTGTGGCTACACCTACGGCAGGAGAGGTTCCCCAACCTAAGGAGTTCCAAGCTAGCACCAAGAGGAGATGGACCATTCAGAGTGCTCGAGAGGATCAACAACAACGCCTACCGGATCGAGCTCTCAGGTGAGTTTAATGTGTCCAATACGTTCAATGTTACTGACTTAGCCCCTTTCCATGCAGATGAACCAGTTTTGAGGACAAAACCTACTGAAGAGGGAGGGAATGATGAGGACATCAGGTCGTACATCCAGCCAGGAGACCAGACTGGCCGACCAGGAAGCTTGCCTGAGACAGCCGGACCATCTGGCACGCCTGCCGGCCCAAGCAGTACCGTCGGGCCCTCGACCACAAGGACCAGAGCAACCAGCATTGCCTGCGGAGATGCCCAAGCTTCCGGCACACTTGGTGGCGACGTGGATGACACCGTTGGTCCCTCTGGTGATGCCGCCTACTCCGGGATCAACTTGGCTGGTCCTGAAAGCATTCCGGCCAGTACCTCGCACAATCCAGCCGATACAGCCGATCCAGCCGAGTACACGCGCATTTCCACTTCCACACAAGAGGACTCGGACCAAATGAGCTACCAGCTCCAGGACATGCACCTAGAAGAAGTATCTACACCAGTGGTACCTCATGGAGCAATGACAAGAAGCAGATCAAGGGCACTCTTCCACAAATTCAGCTTATGGGTCAACAAGCTCCTAGAGGAAGATCGACTAAGGACAATGGGCCAAAAGTGCAAAGAAGAGTCCAATGGCTTCTCAACAACACAAGGGACATCAGAGACTTGGGCTTTAGTGGCAAGAGAGGTCAGGGCCCAAAGATTTTTAACCCTACTCCAAGTCGAAGACTAGGAGCAAGGCGCCTGCATGCCACAAGGACGACCACCTTCCCACTACAAGAAAACTGCCAATTTGCGACTACAATTTGCGACTACATACGTGGTCGCAATTTTTGCGACCACATTTGCCATGGTTTAGCGACTACAGAATAGTAGTCGCAAATTGGTCGCAAATATGTGACCAATAAGTGTGGTCGCAAATCAGTCGCAATATGCAACCAATTAGCGACTGAGATGCGACTGCCATGAGACTGACCCTGGTAGTCGCTAATCATTCGCAAAATAGCGACTGATTAGCTGCTACATATGGAAAATCAGGTGGTAGTCTCTTATTGGTCGCTAAAAATGCGACCAATTTGCGACTACGGTATGTAGTGGCTGTGCAGTCACAAAGTGGTGGCAAAGTGCCACCATAAAAAACATGTGCGTGTTAGGTATAATGACATTTAAGCGACTACATAGCTGTAGTCGCAAAGTAGTGGCAATCATTCAGTGGCAAAGTAGTCGCAAAGTAGTCGCAAAATGTTGTATATATATGCACCATCCCATTCTCTCATTTGCGAAATCAAAAGTAAAAAGTTTTGTAAAACATGTGGGGAAATTATAACAATTCGAGAGATTGGATGTACAGAAGAATTGATATTGAAACAAGAAATATCTCGGCGGAATTTGCACAAGGCATGGAGCAGTTCATGAATTTTGCAAGTAGTCAACCTATAGCTCAAAGTAGTGGAGGTAAGTTTTTCTGTCCTTGTATTAATTGCAAAAATGATAAATTTATTCCGGGACGAAAAATATGGAGTCATCTATATAGTCGAGAGTTTATGCCAAATTATTATATTTGGTATAAACATGGAGAAGAGCTGAATGTTCAGTTAGGGACGAGTAGTACTAGTCGGGGTGATGTACCAAGAAATCAGGGACGTGATTGTAGTAGTGATGAAACAGTTGGTATATCCGGTAATAGATATGTTGGAATGGTGACGGATGCATTTCGTGAGACAACGACTGATGATCAGCATCAGTACTATAATCAGAACGAAGAAAATTATAATTATAATTATGAAGAAGAACGGCCTAATGAAGAAGCAGAAAAGTTTTACAACATGTTAGCAGCTGCAAAAAATCCATTGTATGATGGTTGTCATGAAGGGCACTCACAATTATCTTTAGCTGCTCGGTTTATGAACATCAAATCTGATTTTAATTTACCAGAAAAATGTATGGATTCTTGGGTGGAGCTATTTACAGAATATTTACCCGACGAGAATCAGGCGACGGGTTCATATTATGAAACCAAAAAATTGATGCGAAATTTAGGCCTCCCGTTTTATACAATTGACGTGTGTGTTAAAAATTGTATGATATTTTGGAAAGAAGATGAGAAATGGGAAAAATGCAAATTTTGCGATTCCCCCCGGTATAAGCCAAGCTAGGGCAGGACGAGAATACCTTTCAGTCGTATGTGGTATTTACCTATAGGTGATAGACTTAAAAGAATGTATGAAAGCGAGAAAACCGCAGAGGCAATGAGGTGGCACGCAGAGCATGAAGCAGAAGACGGAGAAATGAGTCATCCACACACAAAATCATCATCAAAACAAACATGGCTCAATGTTTTGAAAGTTAATCCAAGATCTAACATTTTGGGGAAATACAAAAACAAAGACGAGATTGGCCTTTTGCAACAAAAAAATGATGAAGACGTAATGCATGTTCAAGAGATAGAGGTAGATCGGTTGGTCGATACAGTTAACCATACAGAAGAAATTGATTTTGATGTCAGAGATGCGGAACTAGAAGATGAATTTCAATGTAATATTTCATCTTCAGATGATGACGAGAACGAAGAAATGTAATAAATATAGTTATGCTATGTATTTTGTACATATGATTTTCATATAATTTAATGTATTACCAATATCCATATAAATATAGATTTTTTAAGTAATTGAGACTGATTTGCCACCACTTTGCAACTGCATTGGCAATGTGGTCGCATTTCAGTCACAAAAATTTGATGTAGTCGCATATCAGTCGCAAATTAGCGACTGATTTGCGACCATTCATGTGCTAATCAAATTGCGACTGATTTGCGACCACATATGGTAAATTCACATTTCCCCTAAGTATTTTCCACATTTAAAACTTGTATTTCTATTCTATAAGACTACTAACCATTAGAAGTGATAACATATATTGAAAACCATATTTGTAATGATTTCATATTTAGATAACATTTGGAATGTATATAAGAAGTATAAGGTTAAGTAAATTTGTTAAGGATTTTAGGTAAGTTATTTGAAAATTTGGGAAATGTTATTGTTTTCATAGTAATTGAAATTTTTATAACTTATAATCAATTAACTCAATCTTATATAATTATATGCATTCCTCAAAATCTCAAAATTTAGGGTTTAGGGTATTATTTGTGACTGATTTGCCACCACTTTGCAACTGCATTGGCAATGTGGTCGCATTTCAGTCACAAAAATTGTAGTCGCAAATCAGTCGTAAATTTACTGATTTTACAAGCAATAAATTACATGTGGTCGCAAATCAGTGAAAATTTACCACCATTTAATTTGGTGGGACTTTGAAAAAATCGAAAACGTTCAAACTCCCTCGGTAGTCGCAAATCAGTCGCAAATTGACTGAATTGCGACCACATTTCACAAATTTGTACAGTCGCAAATAAGTCGTCGCAAATTTGCGACTGATTTGCGACCACAAGTATTTTGCCACTGATTTGCGACCACATCCGTGGTCGCAAAAAAATCTATAAATACCCGATGGTTTTCCCTCATTTTTCACAAATCTCTCAAAACTTCTTTACCAAAATCTCTCAAAAACACTTCCTAAACACTTTCAAAAAACACAATTTCTAAAAATGGCAAGTAGTGGTAGGTCGTTGAGAGGTCGTGGAAGACGATCTTTCGGATCGTCTTCCGGCCGAGGAACCTCTTCGGCCTCCTCGAACCCTTCACCATCCGCTAATAGAGCGGCATCGCGGCTCCCTCCGCAATACAATTTTGTTCCTCACTCCGTTCCTGAAACCCAAACACCTCCACGGTTTCAGGAATCGGATGAACATGAGGAGGAACAAATTCCCGATTGCGAAACGGGAACGGATGAACAAACTATCACTCTTGATAGTTTGTTACAAACTCCGGGCCGCGAACAGTATTTGACTGTGCTTTCTCCAGAAGCGGCTCCTAATACAATGTGGTAAGCATTTTTTATAAATAGCAAATTTTGTTAATAAATATTTATTAAAATTGAAATTATATTAATATAAATTTAAATTTTTTTTAATAAATATTAAGTTTGACCGCGATAACGAGGCTATTACTCGTCAAATCGCTAAAATTTTGAAAAATAAATTTGACGGTCTGTACTATAGTTGGACCGTCGTACCTCCTGAGAGGCAGGAGAAATATTTCATAGAATTTGCGGTAAGTATTGTTTTTAAATTTTGTAAATATTTTATAAAATATAAAAAACATATACTAATATTTTTTAACTCAATTTCAAGCAATCGTACACCTGGGATCCTCTGATCACCCCGGTGGTACGAAAAGAGTTCGAGGCCATCTGCGTAAGGCGGATGAAAGGGATGGTGAGCACGGTTCATACAACCGGAAAACGTCCCAGATGGATTTCTCCAAGTTTGTACAATATTATGACAGCATATTGGGCAACAGAAACATCTACCGAGAGGAGTACGAAATCCTCTCATAACCGCAACTCCGCTCGGGACGGTCTTGGCCCGCATAAAAATTTATCGGGCCAAAAATCCTACATTCAGGTCCAGCAGGAAATGGTAAGTAAAATTTTTTTTTTTTAATTAATATTTTTTTCACAATTAAATAATATTTTAATATCTGTGAAGGAACATAATTTGGGACGACCGGTCTCAATAGGTGAGGTCTTTATAAAGACTCACACAAGACCGGATGGTTCATATGTAGATTTGAAAGCAAAACAAATCTGTGAAGCATACGAACGAAATATCCAAGAGAAGATGGCGATCGTGGAGGTCGATCCAACAGAAACATCCGATGGAACCTCCCGTCCAATTGAGCTGACTCAAGCACAGAAGAATGAGATCTTCTTACAGGTAAAAAAAATTTTCAAACTTTTTTCTTTTAACATATTTTTCTAATTAAATAATAATTTAATTTATTATTTAATTTACGTTTTTGTAATTTTCTAGTCATCTGTTCCTGATGAATGAGGCCGTCTTTATGGACTCGGTAGCCTCAGCCACGTACAATCTACGGGTAGAAGTAGTGGGGTACAAACCCATTCACCCGAGTACGTTATGCTTCAAGAACAAAACGCGTTGATTAAAGCACAAAACGCGGAGATGATGGAAAAATGTGAGAAGATTGAAGAGCTCAACAGAGAAAACCAGAAGAAGATCTCGAGCTTGGAGATGCTCCTCGGATATATCCAACGGACGGATCCCGCATTCGCCTCCTTTATGCGGGATAACGATTGCACAGGGGAACCATCGACGGCTCCGCCCAGCACCCCATTTTCGCCATCAGATTTCTAATTTCCGCCACCGGACAATTAGATTTTTTTTATGTATTTAAAAATTTTCAATAATAAATGTTATAATTTTAAATTTGTATATCTTTTTATTCAATATTTAGTTTACATATTTTTCATTTAATATTATAATATTTTTAATTCATTAATAAAAATTAATAAATATTATAATAAATATTATAATAAATATTATAATAATATTTTAAACCAATTATATTAATAATTAATCTAAATTATTTTATTAATATTTCGAATTTCAAATAATTAATTTTATTATTGAAATTAATTTCCAAAATTATTATTGAAATTTAAATTTTTAAATATTATTTTACATTTTTTAAAATAATTTAAAAAATATTAATATTATATTTCACTAATATACAAAATTATTTCAATAATAAAAAAATATACTATTTTTTTTAAATCTAATTACGGTGTAGTCGCAAATTAGTCCTAAATCAGTCGCAATTTTTGCCACCGATTTGCGACTCCTTCATACATGTGGTCGCAAATCAGTCACAAAATATTGCGGCTGATTTGCGACTGCGAGCTATGTGCAAATTTTTGTGACTGATTTGCGACTGCGGTTCTCCTGTAGTCGCAAAACAGTCACAAATTTTTGTGACAAATTTGCGACTGCATTTCTCCTGTAGTCGCAAAACAGTCACAAATTTTTGTGACTGATTTGCGACTACGGTTCACCTGCAGTCGCAAAACAGTCACAAAAAACAGTGACTAATTTGCAACTGCGGTTCTACCATAGTCGCAAATCAGTCACAAAAATTTGCAACTGTTTTGCGACTACAAATTTAGCAACCACAACCGTAGTCACAAAACAGTAGCAAAATTTGTTACGGAAATTCAATGGCAAATTAGTCGCAAAAATAGCGACCATGGTTGTGGTCGCAAATTAGTCGCAACATAACCACTATGCCCGTGGTCACAAATCAGTCGCAAATATGCGACTGATTTGCGACTAATTTTTTTTGCGACTATTATTTTGCGACCACTTCCGTGGTCACAAACGGCTAATTTCTTGTAGTGTCTATTTCTTGGTCGTGAGGTAAGTTAAGGTAAGTTTCAATTCGAATATATGCCTTTTTCTATCTTGCAGGGTAGGATCTAGATGCTTTACATTTTTGATTCATGAACATTTTAGGAATAGGTCCTTTTCGATTATACACTTTTGTACTTTTCCTTTGTGCACTTTTGTAAGTTTTCCTTTTCTTATTTGGGTCGACCCTAGAAGGTCAAGCTGTCGAGCATATTAATAAGGCTCCTTCCAGCATTGTAGTTCGACAACCTTTTTGATATTAATAAAGATAGAACTTTTTCCCCAACAAGTTTTCTCTCAAGAATCTTGTGCACTTAGAATCTAGTTGAGACCAGCCCTCCTAGCTCTAAGTTTGTGATTTATCACGAGGTTCATCACCCCTCGTGTGGTTCACTTCACCTTTCCATCGAATACCAACCCAAAAACCCCTATCCAAGAAGTCTAAGGTCGAGTTTCTCACCTAAACTTCTCCAAACAGCCCACGCGCATACATCCTTGAATCAAGGCTTGTATCAGCACTCTTCCACAAGTTCAGGTTATGGGTCGACAAGCTCCTAGAGGAAGATCGACTAAGGACAATGGGCCAGAAGTACAAAGAAGAGTCCAAAGGCTTCTCAACAATGCAAGGAACTTCAGAGACTTGGGCTTTAGTGGCAAGAGAGGTCAGGGCCCAAAGATTCCTAACCCTACTCCAAGCCGAAGACTAGGAGCAAGGCGCGTGCATGCCACAAAGACGGCCACCTTCCATTTCTTGGCCGTGAGGTAAGTAAGGTAAGTTTCAATTCGAATATATGCCTCTTTCTGTTTTGCAGGGTAGGATCTAGATTGTTTACATTTTTGAGTCAAGAACATTTTAGGAATAGGTTCTTTTTCGGTTATGCACTTTTGTATCTTTTCCATTTGTGTACTTTTGTAAACTTTTCTTTTCTTTATTTGAGTCGACCCTAGAAGGTCAAGCTGTCGAGCATATTAATAAGGCTCCTTCCAGCATTGTAGTTCGATAACTTTTTTGATATTAATAAAGATAGAACTTTCTTCCAACAAGTTTTTTCTCAAGATCTTGTGCGCTTAGAATCTAGGTGAGACCAGCCCTCCTAGCTCTAAGTTTGTGATTTATCACGAGGTTCATCACCCCTCGTGTGGTTCAGTTCACTCTTCCATCGAATACCAACCCAAATTCCCTATCCAAGAAGTCTAAGGTCGAGTTTCTCACCTAACCTTCTCCAAACAGCCCACGCGCATATAAGCCTTGAATCTAGGCTTGTATCAACCTGTAAGTCCTGTGAACTTATAACAAAACCTAAGAAGACATGTTTATCTGTAGAAAAGATGCACTTCTTGAGATTGGCATAAAACTATTCTTGTCGAAGGGTTTTAAGTACCAACTTAAGATGTGTGAGGTGTTCCCGTAGGCACTTACTATAAACTAAAATTTCATCAAAGTAAACCACAACGAACTTACTGATGTACGCCCTAAGACCATGGTTCATAAGGCACATGAAGGTGCTTGGGGGCATTAGTCAAGCCGAATGGCATGACTGTCCACTCGTAGAGCCCTTGCTTTGTCTTGAAAGCAGTCTTCCACTCATCACCTTCTTTCATTCTGACCTGGTGGTATCCACTCTTGAGGTCTATCTTAGAGAAGACCGTGGCTCCACTCAGCTCATACAGCATGTCATCCAGCCATGGTATAGGATGCCGGTACTTGACCGTGATGTTGTTGATTGCTCGGCAGTCCACACACATTCGCCAAGTCCCATCCTTCTTGGGCACTAGCAGCACTGGTATGACACATGGACTGAGGCTCTCTCGAACATAGCCTTTCTCCAGGAGCTCCTTGACTTGCTTCTCAAGCTTCTTGGACTCCTCAGAACTCATCTGGTAGCACTACAAGAAAACATGCGATTTGCGACCACGTGAAGTGGTCGCAAAATACTAGTCGCAAAAAAAAGTAGTCGCAAATCAAACGCACATTTGCGACTGATTTGCGACCACGGGAATAGTGGTTCTTTTGCGACTAATTTGCGACCACAAGGTGGTGACTATTTTTGCGACTAATTTGTCACTGAATTTCCGTAACAAATTTTGCTACTGTTTTGCGACTACGTTTGTGGTTGCTAAATATGTAGTCGCAAAACAGTCACAAAATTTTGTGACTGATTTGCGACTACGGGAGAACCGCAGTTGCAAATCAGTCACATTTTTTGTGACTGATTTGCGACTACAGGAGAACCGCAGTCGCAAATCAGTCACAATTTTTTGCGACTGCACAACTCTCGTAGTCGCATATCAGTCACAATTTTTTGTGACTGTTTTGCGACTGCACAACTCTCGCAGTCGCAAATCAGTCACAAAAATTGCAACTGATGTGCGACTACAGGAGAACCGCAGTCGCAAATCAGTCGCAATTTTTTGTGACTAATTTGCGACCACATGTATGAAGGAGTCGCAAATCGGTGGCAAAAATTACGACTGATTTAGGACTAATTTGCGACTACACCGTAATTAGATTTAAAAAAAATATTATATTTTTTATTATTATTGAAATAATTTCGTATATTTTGGAAAAAATATATAATAATTTTTTTAATTTAATTTCGAAATATTTAAATTATTTTTAAAAAAATGTAAAATAATATTTGTAAATTTAAATTTGAATAATAATTTTGGAAATTAATTTCAATAATAATATTAATATTTTGTAATTAGAAATATTAATAAAATAATTTATATTATTATGTTTTAATATTAAATATTAATATAAGCTTATAATTGGTTTAAAATTCATATTATTTAATTTATTACTAATTTTTATTAATGAATTAAAAATATTATAATATTAAATGAAAAATATGTGAACTAATTAATATAAAATATTGAATAAAAAGATATACAAATTTAAAATTATAAAATTTATTATTGAAAATTATTTAATACATGAAAAAAATTCTAATTCTCAAGTGGCGGAAATTGGAAATCTGATGGCGAAAATGGGGTGGTGGGCGGAGCCATCTATGGTTCCCCTATGCAATCGTTATCCCGCATATAGGAGGTGAATGCGGGATCCGTCCGTTGGATATACCCGAGGAGCATCTCCAAGCTCGAGATCTTCTTCTGCTTTTCTCTGTTCAGCTCTTCAATCTTCTCATTTCATTCCATAATCTGCGTGTTTTGTGCTTTAATCAACGCGTTTTGTTCTTGAAGCATTACGTACTCGGGTGAATGGGTTTGTACCCTAGTACGTCTACCCGTAGACTGTACGCGGCTGAGGCTACCGAGTCCATAAAGATGGCCTCGTTCATCCGGAACAGATGACTACAAAATAACAAAAACATAATTTAAATAATAAATTTAATTATTTAATTAATTACAAAAATATGTTAAAAGAAAAAACTTTGAAATTTTTTTTTTCCTGAAGGAAGATCTCATTCTTTTGTGCTTGAGTCAGCTCAATTGGACGGGAGGTTCCATCAGATGTTTCTGTTGGATCGACCTCCACGATCGCCATCTTGTCTTGGATGTTTCGTTCGTATGCTTCACAGATTTGCTTTGCTTTCAAATCTACATACGAACCATCTGGTCTTGTGTGAGTCTTTATAAAGACCTCACCTATTGAGACTGGTCGTCCCAAATTATGTTCCTTCACAGATATTGAAATATTATTTAATTGCTATCAAAAATATTAATTAAATAAAAAATATTTTGACTTGCCATTTCCTACTGGACCTGAATATAAGATATTTGGCCCGATAAATGTTTATGCGGGCCAAGACCGTCCCGAGCAGAGTTGCGGTTATGAGAGGATTTCGTACTCCTCTCGGTAGATGTTTCTGTTCCCTAATAGTCTGTCATAATTTTGTACAGACTTGGGGAAATCCATCGGGGACGTTTTCCGGTTGTATGAACCATGCTCACCATCCCTTTCATCCGCCTTACGCAGACGGTCTCGAACTCTTTTCGTACCACCGGGGTGATCAGAGGATACCATGTGTACGATTGCTTGAAATTAAATTAGAAAATATTAATATATATTATTTAAATATTATAAAATATGTACAATTTATAAAAAACTTACCGCAAACTCTATGAAATATTTTTCCTGCCTCTCAGGAGGTACACGGTCCAACTGTAGTACGGACCATCAAATTTATTTTTCAAAATTTTTGTGATTTGACGAGTAATAGCCTCGTTATTGCGGTCAAACCTAATATTTAAATTATACAGAGAAATTTTAAATTTATATTAATATAATTACAATTATAATAATATTTATTAAAAAAATTATTATTTAGAAAACTTCTTACCACAATGTATTAGGAGCCGCTTCTGGAGACAGCACAGTCAAATACTGCTCGCGGCCCGGAGTTTGTAACAAACTATCAAGACTGATAGTTTGTTCATCCGTTCCCGTTTTGCAGTCGAGAATTTGTTCCTCCTCATGTTCATCCAATTCCTGAAACCGTGGAGGTGTTTGGGTTTCAGGAACGGAATGAGGGATAAAAGTATATTGGGGAGGGAGGCGGGATGCCGCTCTATTAGCGGATGATGAAGGGTTCGAGGAGGCCGAAGAGGTTCCTCGGCCGGAAGACGATCCGAAAGATCGTCTTCTACGACCTCTTAACGACCTACCACTACTTGCCATTTTTAGTGAGTGTTTTTAGAAGTTTCGAGAGATTTGTGAAAAATGAGGGAAAACCTTCGTGTATTTATAGTTTTTTTGCGACCACGAACGTGGTCGCAAATCAGTGGCAAAAATGATGTAGTTGCAAATCAGTCGCAAATTTGCGACTGATTTGCGACTACCAATTAATTTGGTGGGAAACGAAAACGTTCAAACTCCCACCAATTAATTTGGTGGGAGTTTGAACGCTTTCGTTTTTTCAAACTCCCACCAAATTAATTGGTTTGCGACTGATTTGCGACCGCTGTTTACAATTTCGAATTTATTACACGTGGTCGCAAATCAGTCGTAAATTTGCGACTAATTTGCGACCACATGTACATATATTGAATTTATTACGCGTGGTAGCAAATCAGTCGCAAATTTGCGACTGATTTGCGACTGATTTGCGACCACATTTAATTTTTGTGACTGAAATGCCACCACGTTGCCAATGTAGTTGCAAAGTAGTGGCAAATCAGTCACAAATAATACCCTAAACCCTAAATTTTGAGATTTTGATGAATACATATAATTATATAAGATTGATTAATTGATTATAAGTTATAAAAATTTCAATTACTATTAAAACAATAACATTTCCCAAATTTTCAAATAACTTACCTAAAACACTTAACAAATTTAGTTAACCTTATACTTCTTATATACATTCCAAATATTATCTAAATATGAAATCATTAGAAATATGGTTTTCAATATATGTTTTCACTTATAATGTTAGTAGGCTCATTAGTATAGAAATACAAGTTTTAAATGTGGAAAATACTTAGGGGAAATGTGAATTTACCATATGTGGTCGCAAATCAGTCGCAAATTTGCGACTTATTTGCAACTTCACATCAAATTTTTAGAATATGGTCGCAAATCAGTCGCAAATTTACGACCACATTTAATTTTGTGACTGAAATGCCACCACATTGCCAGTGCAGTTGCAAAGTGGTGGCAAATCAGTCACAAATAATACCCTAAACCCTAAATTTTGAGATTTTGATGAATACATATAATTATATAAGATTGATTAATTGATTATAAGTTATAAAAATTTCAATTACTATTAAAACAATAACATTTCCCAAATTTTCAAATAACTTACCTAAAACACTTAACAAATTTACTTAACCTTATACTTCTTATATACATTCCAAATGTTATCTAAATATGAAATCATTAGAAATATGGTTTTCAATATATGTTTTCACTTATAATGTTAGTAGGCTCATTAGTATAGAAATACAAGTTTTAAATGTCGAAAATACTTAGGGGAAATGTGAATTTACCATATGTGGTCGCAAATCAGTCGCAAATTCGTGACTGATTTGCGACTTCACATCAAATTTTTAGAATATGGTCGCAAATCAGTCACAAATTTGCGACCACATTTAATTTTTGTGACTGAAATGCCACCACATTGCTAGTGCAGTTGCAAAGTGGTGGCAAATCAGTCACAAATAATACCCTAAACCCTAAATTTTGAGATTTTGATGAATACATATAATTATATAAGATTGATTATAAGTTATAAAAATTTCAATTACTATTAAAACAATAACATTTCCCAAATTTTCAAATAACTTACCTAAAACACTTAACAAATTTACTTAACCTTATACTTCTTATATACATTCCAAATGTTATCTAAATATGAAATCATTGGAAATATGGTTTTCACTTATAATGGTTAGTAGTCTCGTTAGTATAGAAATACAAGTTTTACATGTGGAAAATACTTAGGAGAAATGTGAATTTACCATATGTGGTCGCAAATCAGTCGTAAATTTGCGACTGATTTGTGACTTCACATCAAATTTTTATAATACGGTTGCAAATCTGTGACTAATTTGTGACCACATTTAATTTTTGTGACTGAAATGCCACCACATTGCCAATGTAGTTGCAAAATGGTGGCAAATCAGTCTCAATTACTTAAAAATCTATATTTATATGGTTATTGCTAATACATTAAATTATATGAAAATCATATGTACAAAATACATAGCATAACTATATTTATTACATTTCTTCATTCTCGTCATCATCTGAAGATGAAATATTACATTGAAATTCATCTTCTAGTTCCGCATCTCCGACATCGAAATCAATTTCTTCTGTATGGTTAACTCTATCGACCAACCGATCTACCTCTATCTCTTGAACAAGCATTACGTCTTCATCATTTTCTTGTTGCAAAAGGCCAATCTCGTCTTTGTTTTTGTATTTCCCCAAAATGTTAGATCTTGGATTAACTTTCGAAACATTGAGCTATGTTTGTTTTGATGATGATTTAGTGTGTGGATAGGGAATATAACAAACTTGATCTGCTTGAGATGCTGATACATCGTAAGTATTGAAATATAAATTAGTTATAAATTTGTAAGAAAAAATATATAGTAAATTATTACCAAATACGTACGTACCGAGAATAAATGGTTCGTATTTGTAGTATTTCCCCGATGATAAGACATCAACGACACCATTTTCCAACTTCTGAGTACCTCTCGAGGGCGTAGGATCGTACCATTCACATTTAAAAGCGTGATCTTCAAATTTAGGAGTCCGACATACTCAAGTTGAATGATATCTGTTAAAATACCATAGAAATCAGCTTCATCAGATGCATCTAAGTAATTGTCCCCCT
Source organism: Pugionium cornutum (assembly GCA_018901935.1). Lineage (NCBI taxonomy): Eukaryota > Viridiplantae > Streptophyta > Magnoliopsida > Brassicales > Brassicaceae > Pugionium > Pugionium cornutum. Next base: position 21,406,197 of record CM032156.1, on the reverse strand, counting down.
TCACACAAATACCGTAGTTACATGTCTTTCTTCTATGTCCATGTTTCTTCGTGTGGAACATATAACCTCTTGTAAAATACATCGGCCAAGTGGATGCTTTATTCATCGGACCTTGAACTAATTCTTGAGCCCATATAGGAAAGACACGTGAATCTGTGGAACTGCATGAATTGACCTTTGATCATATATCAAAAATTAAACTTAATTAGTATTTCCAAATTAATAAATAAAATATAATATATATGTCAAATAATTAATTAAACATACATAATCCCTAACCCATATGTGGAACTCTTCCTCTCTTTTAGAAGAAATGTCATCTTCCGAAAGATATGGATACGTACATCGAATATGATCTTCAAACATGCTATAGCAGTAAATATTGAAAATTATTATATATTTCTTAATACAATGAAATGAAATGTAATAAATGTAATTAATTATTTTCATATACCTCTCTAGTAGCCGAAAATATTCACAATTCCGTAATACATATGCATGTGCATATTTATATTCTTTTTCGGAGAGCCATATTTCTTTACATTTACCACTTGGATGACCCATGTGCTTAAATATATCCGGTACTCCGGGATTTGGATATACAGGCACGTCACCTTCATCGAATCTTGTAGACCTGTACATGTTTATATATATATTATATTACTTACATTCATATATATATATATATATATAATAAAATAATTAATTCATAAACATAACAATTAATTTAGGTTACCTGTTTTTCGTGCGTATGTGTTCAGCAAAGTAATGTTCTGAGAAGTAAGATATCTCATCATTCACATATGATTCAACAATCGACCCTGCAGCATATCGTTTGTTCTTCGCCTTGCTTTTAAGTTTTTTAAAAAACCTTTCAAATGGATACATCCACCTATATTGCACAGGTCTACCAAGTTCAGCTTCGTATGGTAGATGTACAGGAAGATGTTCCATGATGTCAAAAAATGAAGGCGGAAAGATCTTTTCCAAATTGCACAAAATTATGACTATATTTTCCTTCAGAATTTGGACACGGTTTTGTTGTAATGATCTGGAACATAAATCACGGAAAAATCCTCCAATCCCTATATATATATATAATAATTACCATCGACAATTAATTAGTTCAGGCAATTATTATTAATTTATGTATTTCCAATTAAAAATATATTATTACTATATTTACTTGATAATGCTAGATGAACGTTCCGTGGTAAAAGTTCTGCAAATATAAAAGGGAGAAGTCTTTCCATAAAAACATGGCAGTCATGGCTTTTCATGCCCGAGAACTTTAGTCCGTCCAGTACGGCAACTCCCAAAATATACTTTGTTTGTGCCAATTATGCCAGCTGCCGTAACCTTCTTCTTTACTTTCATGATCATTTCCGCCGCACTCAGATGTTCTTAAAGGATTGATAGTTTTTATTCGCTCGTACAAAACTTGTTCACCTGTCAATGATTGTGGAGGACAATCATTCAAAGCGTGCTTCCCTTTTAAAAAATTTGTTTTATTTTTCCGTAACGGGTGACCATTAGGAAGAAACCTTTGATGACAATCAAACCAACATGTCTTTCTCCCATTTGGTAATTGAAATGCCTTCGTATCATCCATACAAATTGGACAGGCCAGCCTTCCATGCGTTGTCCATCCTGACAACATTACATAAGCAGGAAAGTCACTTATCGTCCAAAGTAACACAGCTTTTAGATTGAAATTTTGGTTCAGCGATACATCGTATGCATCAACTCCCGTAGACCATAATTCTTTCAACTCATCAATCAAAGGTCATAGGAATATGTCCAGACTAGCACGCGGATGATTTGGCCCCGAATTCAAAATAGTTAGAAACAAATACTCTTTCTTCATACACATCTCCGGTGGCAAATTATATGGAGTGATAATCACCGGCCATAATGAATGATTACGAGACATCCCAAATGGGTTGAACCAATCAGTACATAAGCCAAGATAAACATTTCGAGATTCAGCAGCAAATCTAGGATGTAAATATTGAAAAATTTTCCACTCTGCAGCATCAGATGGATGACTCATTTCTCCGTCTTCTGCTTCATGCTCTACGTGCCACCTTATTGCCTCTGCGGTTTTCTCGCTTTGATACATTCTTTTAAGTATATCACCTATAGGTAAATATCACATACGACTGAAAGGTATTCTCGTCCTGCCCTCGCTTGGCTTATACCGGGGGGAATCGCAAAATTTGCATTTTTCCCATTTCTCATCTTCTTTCCAAAATATCATACAATTTTTAACACACACGTCAATTGTATAAAACGGGAGGCCTAAATTGCGCATCAATTTTTTGGTTTCATAATATAAACCCGTCGCCTGATTCTCCTCGGGTAAATATTCTGTAAATAGCTCCGCCCAAGAATCCATACATTTTTCTGGTAAATTAAAATCAGACTTGATGTTCATAAACCGAGCCGCTAAAGATAACTGTGAGTGCCCTTCATGACAACCATCATACAATGGATTTTTTGCAGCTTCTAACATGTTGTAAAACTTTTTTGCTTCTTCATTAGGCTGTTCTTCTTCATAATTATAATTATAATTTTCTTCGTTCTGATTATAGTACTGATGATGATCATCAGTCGTTGTCTCACGAAATGCATCATCACCATTTCAGCATATCTATTACCGGATATACCAACTGTTTCATCACTACTACAATCACGTCCCTGATTTCTTTGTACATCACCCCGACTAGTACTCGTCCCTAACTGAACATTCAGCTCTTCTCCATGTTTATACCAAATATAATAATTTGGCATAAACCCTCGACTATATAGATGACTCCATATTTTTCGTCCCGGAATAAATTTATCATTTTTGCAATTAATACAAGGACAGAAAAACTTACCTCCACTACTTTGAGCTATAGGTTGACTACTTGCAAAATTCATGAACTGCTCCATGCCTTGTGCAAATTCCGCCGAGATATTTCTTGTTTCATTATCAATTCTTTTGTACATCCAATCTCTCGAATTGTTATAATTTCCCCACATGTTTTACATAAATTTTTACCTTTGATTTCACAAATGAGAGAATGGGATGGAGCATATATATACAACATTTTGCGACTACTTTGCCACTACTTTGCCACTGATTTGCCACTATTTTACGACTACAGCTATGTAGTCGCTTAAATGTCGGTATACCTAACACGCACATGTTTTTTATGTTGGCACTTTGCCACCACTTTCTGACTTCAGAGCCACTACATATCGTAGTCGCTTATTGGTCGCATTTTTAGGGACCAATAAGCGACTACCACCTGATTTTCCATATGTAGTCGCTAATTAGTCGCAAATTTGCGACTGATTAGCGACTACCTGGGTCAGTCTCACGGCAGTCGCATTTCACTCGCTAATTGGTTGCATATTGCGACTGATTTGCGACCACACTTAATGGTCACATTTTTGCGACCAATTTGCGACTACTTCACCGTGGTCGCAAATTAGTCGCTAAACCGTGGCAAATGTCGTCGCAAAAATTGCGACCACGTATGTAGTCGCAAATTATAGTCGCAAATAGGCAATTTTCTTGTAGTGTAGGCTGGTCGATTAGGTAAGGCTGCTCCGGGCACGAGGTCAATCTGGTGCTCTATGCCGCGTAGGGGGCAAGCCTGCTGGTATCTCCTCAGGGAATACATCCTGGAATTTGTTGAGGAGAGCTGCTACTTCACGAGGTAGCTCTACCTGTTCCTTGTCTACACTCAAAATCTCTTTGAAGACCATTAGTAACATTAAATCCTTTGAGCCTAAAGCTCTCCGGACATGACTTGGTTGAATAATAAAAATTGACGTAATGAGATTCTTTTCCTTACTCATTTGTTGTTGTAACTCATGTATCTGGGTAGGTGTGAGAGCAGCTAGACTAACCTTTCTCTTGTCATGCACAAAGGTGTAGAGATTGGTTCAGCCATCATGCCTTGTCTCCTTGACAAAATTCCATGGCCTTCCTAGTAGAAGATGGCCAGCTTGCATTGGTATCACATCGCAAACTACCTGGTCTTGGTATCTGTCCACACTGAATGGCACGGTTACTTGCTCATGGATCTTGAGCTCCACCTTGTCATCGAGCCATCTCATTCTATAGGGTCGAGGGTGCCTTGTTTCCTCTAGACCTAGCTTATCCACCATATATGCATTAGCAACGTTAGTGCAAGAAGCACCATCTATGATGAGGTTACATACCTTGCCCTTGATGGTGCACCGGCTGTTGAAGATGTTCTCTCTTTGAATGGTCTCTGAGGGATCTACCATTGCACTGAGAATGCGTCTAGTGACCAGCACTTCCCTCACATCAGGGTACTCAATGTCACCGTATTCTCCTTCAGGTTCATAGTCCTCTTCATCTTGGGATTCATACTCTCCAGTCTCCGTAATCAGCATGACCCGGTTGTTTGGGCACTCCTTTGAGATGTGTCCACGACCCCTACACTTAAAACAAATGATGTCACGTGATATTTGAGGGTTAGAAGACTTACTGGGCCCTCTCTGGTCATGGTTTTGCTCAAGAGGCTTGCTCTTGAACCGTGATTCGATCTCTATGCTCTTGCCTTTGTCTACGGGCTTGGGGCTATTGCTTGGTGCCTAAGGCATCTTAGGCTTGCTGCAGATGTCTTGGATCTTACGCCTGATGTGCTGCTCAGCTTGGACAGATAGGTGGAACAACTCCTTGAAGTCGTTGTAGATTTGTCTCTCCACCTACCGGCTGATTCTCTCTTGCAACCCATCCAAGAATTGCACCATCAATGCCTCTTCATCGTCATTGACCTCCAGCCTGTTCCTTAGCCTTCGAACTCTTCCTAGTACTCCTCTACTAATCTGGTGCCCTGCTTCACAGTACGAAAACGTCGTTGTAAATCTCTATGGAAATAAGGTGGAACAAACCTTTGTCTCTAGAGATCTTTCATGTTGACCCATGAGTCTACGGGCCTCAATCTTCTCCTCCTTCGGTCAGGTGAGGGCATTCTCCGTGAGTTGTGCTACTGGCATGGAGAATCTCCTAGGGCCTGGTTGGTTGTAGTGATCGAAGATGTGATCCATCCTCCTCTCCCAATCTAGATAGGCTTCCGAGTCTACTTTTCCTGCAAAACTAGGAGGTGTAATTTAACATCAGGATGAGTAACCCGGTTGTAGGCGTATTCATCTCCATCCTCATGATGTCTAGGAGGCATTCTTGGTCTCTGGTGATGACCATAGGGCTCGAAGCCATCGCCTTCTGCTTCTGGTTGCCGTGGAGGTCCTCTCGGTCTAGGGTGATAGCCGTGGGGCAGCGTGTCTTCATCTCCAACCGGCTGGGGCTCCCCTTGTTCGAGCTGTGTCCTAGGGTGATTAGGACCCTCAGCAGGGTCTTGTTCAGCCCTCACGTGCCTTATGGCCTAGAACCTCACCGGCCTCTCAACGCGTTCCAACTTCTCGCCGATTGATGCGAGTTGTGTTGGGAGGGTGGTGAACATGGCCATCATGGCCTCGGCTGCATCTTGATTCCCTTATGCCATTGCGTACTACAAGAAGAAAACACAAGTTAATGTACTCCTAAATCGATTAGGAGGGTTTGCTTTTATAGTAGAAGTCAAAAAATGCAAAAGGAAAAACTGAAAAAAGAAAAAACTTGAAAAATGGAAAAGTTAGAAAAATGGTAATCCTTCTAACAATTAATGCGTAATGATTCTTGGTCGATTTTTTAGTATTTTTCTATTTTCCATTTTTTTGCTTTTTAATTTAACTTAATGATAATGAAAATATGTTTAAACAAAAAACAAAAAAAACAAAAAACAAAAAAACAAAAAAACAAATTGCAATGCAAAGAATGATTCTAGAACCTAGTGATGCACGTAGGAGCTAGATGCACTCGGATTGAACTTAGATATTTTTTTTGATTTTCTTTGAATGAAATTTAAACTAATGCAAGAACTGGAAAGAAGACTAATTAAAGGATAGAAAAAACTTGGTTTTAGGAGCTTTAAGCTCTGATACAAAAATGATACAAGCCTCAAATCAAGGTTGGCACATCCGGTAGGCTGGCCGGTTGGGCAGGGCTGCTCCGGGCACTAGATCAATCTGGTGTTCTATGCCACGTAAAGGAGGCAAGCCTGCTGGTATCTCTTCTGGAAATACATCCTGGAATTTGTTGAGGAGAGTTGCTACTTCAGGAGGTAGCTCTACCTGTCCCTGTTCTACACTCAAAACTTCTTTGAAGACCATTAGTAACATTAAATCCTTCGAGGCTAAAGCTCTCCGGACATGGCTTGGTTGAATAAGAAAATTAGACTTGATAAGTTTCTTTTCCTTACTCATTTGGAGTTGTAGCTCGTGTACCTGGGCAGGTGTAAGAGGAGCTAGGCTGACCTTTCTCTTGTCATGCACGAAGGTGTAGAGATTGGTTCGGCCATCATGCCTGGTCTCTTTGTCAAACTGCCATGGTCTTCCTAGTAGAAGATGGCCAGCTTGCATGGGCACCACGTCGCACACGACTTGATCCTGGTACTTGCCCACACTGAATGGTACAATGACTTGTTCATGGATCTTTAGCTCCACTTTGTCATCGAGCCATCTCAGTCTATATGGTCGAGGATGCCTTGTCTTCTCTAGACCTAGCTTATCAACCATATATGCACTAGCAATGTTAGTGCAAGAACCACCATCTATGATGAGGTTACATACCTTGCCCTTGATGGTGCAACGGCTGTGGAAGATGTTCTCCCTTTGGATGGTCTCTGAAGGATCCACCATTGCACAGAGGATACGCCTAGTGACCAGCACTTCCCCACATCAGGGTACTCAATGTCACCATACTCTCCTTCTGGTTCATAGTCCTCTTCATCTTGGGACTCATACTCTCCTGCCTCCGTAAATAGCATGACTCGGTTGTTTGGGCACTCCCTTGAGATGTGTCCACGTCCCCTGCACTTGAAACAAGTTATGTCACGTGATCTTTGAGGGTTAGAAGACTTACCAGGCTCTCTCTGGTCACGGGTGGGTTCAGGAGGCTTGCTCTTGAACCTTGACTCGATCTCTATGCTCTTGCCTTTGTCTACGGTCTTGGGCATGTTGCTTGGTGCCCAAGGTGTCTTAGGCTTTCTGCAGATGTCTTGGCTCTTACGTTTGATGTGCTGCTCAGCTTGCACAGATAGGTGGAACAAGTCTTTGAAGTCATTGTAGATTTGCCTTTCCACCTTGCGGCTGATCCTTTCTTGGAGTCCATCCAAGAATTGTGCCATCAATGCTTCTTCATCATCATTGAGCTCCAATCTGTTCCTTAACGTCTCGAACTCTTCATAGTACTCCTCTACTGATCTGATACCCTGCTTAAGAGTACGAAAACGACGTTGCAAATCTCTATGAAAGTAAGGTGGAACAAACCTTTGTCGCATGAGGTCTTTCATGTCGACCCATGAGTCTACGGGTCTCATTCTCTTCCTCAATCTGTCAGATACCTCACGATCCCACCAGATGAGGGCATTGTCCGTGAGTTGTGCTACTGCCATTGAGACTCTCCTAGGTCCTGGTTGGTTGTAGTGATCAAAGATATGATCCATTCTCCTCTCCCAATCTAGGTAATCTTCGGGGTCTACTTTTCCTGCAAAATTTGGAGGAGTTAGTTTAACATCCGGATGAATTACCCGGTTGTAGGTGCGTTCATCTCCATCCTCATGATGTCTTGGAGGCATTCTTGGTCTCTGGTGAAGACCATATGGCTCAAAGCCATCATCTTCTGCCTCTGGTTGCCGTGGAGGTCCTCTCGGCCTATGGTGATAGTTATGAGGTTGTGTGTCCTCATCTCCATCTAGCTGGGGTTCCTCCTGTTCGTGCCATGCCCTAAGGTGCTCAGGACCCTCAGGATGGTCTTGCTCAGCTCTCACGTGCCTTATGGCCTGGAATCTCACCGGTCTTTCCACGCGCTCCAACCTCTCGCCTATGGATGCGAGTTGTGTTTGGAGTGTGGTGAACATGGCCATCATGGCTTCGGTTGCTTCTCTATTTTCTTCTCCCATGGCGTTCTACAAAGAAAGAAGACAAGTTAGGATGCTCCTAAATTGTTAGGAGGGTTTTCTTTTTATAAGGGGTTCGAAAAAATGCAAAAAGGAAAAATCCTAAGGAAAGGAAATTCGAATAAAAGGAAAAAGGAAACTTCCTAGACAACTTGTGCTAGCTGTCCAATTCGAAATCTTTTGGGTATTTTCCTATTTTCTTTTCTTTTCTTTTTGTTTTCTTTTTAATTTAACTTAAAATTAATGGAAATATGAATTAAACAAAAAGGAAAACGTGAATGGCAATGCAAAAGTGAATCTAAACCCTAGTGATACACGTAGAAGGCTAGATGCACTCGGTTTGGAGTTTGAGGTTATTTTTTGATTTTTCTTGAATGCAAATTAAACTAATGCAAGAACTAAAAACAAAACAAGCAAAAGGATAGAAACAACCTGGTTTAGGAGCTTTAAGCTCTGATACCAAAATGATACAAGCCTTGATTCAAGGATGTATGCGCGTGGGCTATTTGTAGAAGATTAGGTGAGAAACTCAACCTTAGGCTTCTGGATGGGGGTTTTCTGGTTGGTAAAAGATGGAAGGGTGAAGTGAACCACACGAGGGGTGATGAACCTCGTGATAAATCACAAACTTAGAGCTAGGAGGGCTGGTCTCAACTAGGTTCTAAGCGCACAAGCTTCTTTGAGAGAATAACTTGTAAAGAAAATTCGATCTTTATTAATTAGCAAAATGGTTGTCAAACTACAATGCTGGAAGGAGCCTTATTAATATGCTCGACAGCTTGACCTTCTAGGGTCGACTCAAACAAAGAAAAGGAAAGTTTACAAAAGTGCACAAAAGGAAAAGATACAAAAGTGTATAACCGAAAAAGGACCTATTCCTAAAATGTTTTTGACTCAATAAAAGTAAATATTCTAGATCCTACCCTGCAAAACAGAAAGAGGCAAATATTCTTATTGAAAACTTACCTTGACTTACCTCATGGCCAAGAAATGGAAGGTGGCCGTCCTTGTGGCATGCACGCGCCTTGCTCTTAGTCTTCGACTTGGAGTAGGGTTTAAAATCTTTGGGCCCTGACCTCTCTTGCCACTAAAGCCCAAGTCTCTGATGTTCCTTGTGTTGTTGAGAAGCCTTTGGACTCTAATTTGCTCTTCTGGCCCATTGTCCTTAGCTGCTCTTCCTCTAGGAGCTTGTCGACCCATAAGCTGAATTTGTGGAAGAGTACCCTTGATCTGCTTCTTGTCATTGCTCCTTGAGGTACCACTGGTGTAGATACTTCTTCTATGTGCATGTCCTGGAGCTGGTAGCTCATTTGGTCCGAGTCCTCTTGTGTGGAAGTGGAAATGCGCGTGTACTCGGCTGGATCGGCTGTACCAGCTGGATTGTGCGCGGTACTGGCCGGGATGCCTTCAGGACCGGCCAAGTTGATCCCAGAGTTGGCGGCATCACCAGAGGGACCGGCGGTGTCATCCACGTCCCCACCAAGTGTGCCGGAAGCTTGGGCCTCTCCGCCGGCGATGCTGACCGGTCTTGTCCTATAGGTCGAGGGTCCGGCGGTACTGCCTGGTCCGGCGGTACTGCCTGGTCCGGCAGACATGCCAGATGGTCCTGCTGTCTCGGGCAAGCTTCCTGGTCGGCCAGTCTGGTCTCCGGGCTGGATGTACGACCTGATGTCCCCATCACAGACGATCTGATGCCCTCATCATCCCCTCCCCCTTTAGTAGGTTTGACCTCAAAATTGGCTCATTTGCAAGGAAAAGAGCTAAATCAGTCACATTGAATGTGTTAGACACATTAAACTCACCTAGAAGCTCAAACTGGTAGGCGTTGTTGTTGATCCTCTCCAGTACTCTGAATGGTCCATCTCCTCTTGGGGCCAGCTTGGAACTCCTTAGGTTAGGGAACCTCTCTCGTCGTAGGTGTAGCCACACCCAATCGCCTGGTTGAAAAATCATCTCTGTTCTCCCCTTGTTGGCGTGAGTCACATACAGCCCAATCCTCTTCTCCAAGTTCTCTGCTACCTTCTGGTGTATCTTCTTTATGAACTCTGCCTTAGATGCTCCATTGAGGTTGGTCATCTCTGCTGGTGGCAGTGGTGTGCTCCAAAGATGTTTGAGGGTTGAAGCCGTAGACCACTTCAAAAGGGGTCTTCTTTGTGGCTGAATGCACTACTCGGTTGTACGCAAACTCTATGAATGGCAGACACTCTACCTATGTCTTGAGGTTCTTCCCTAGTGTGGTCTTGAGAAGAGTCGACAATGTCCGGTTGACTTCTTCAGTTTGGCCATCGGTTTGAGGATGGCAGGTGGTAGAGAAGAGCAGCTTCGTGCCTAGCTTCCTCTAGAGGGTCCTCCAGAAGTGGCTGAGAAGTTTGGTGTCTCTGTCTGACACGATGGTCCTTAGCACTCCATGAAGCCGTACTATCTCCCTGAAGAACAACTTGGTTGTTTGCGTGACATCATTAACATTGGCACATGGGATGAAATGTACCATCTTGGAGAATTGGTCCACCACTACAAATATGGCATCTTTGTGGTTGATCTTGGGCAGATCTAGAACGAAGTCCATGGAAATGTCCACCCATGGGTGAGTAGGTATGGGCAGAGGGAGATACAACCCGTGAGGGTGCACGCTGGACTTCGCCTTCTTGCAAGTGATGCACCTTGCACAATGGACTTCTACTGACCTCTTGATGTGTGGCCAGTAGAAGTGCTCCTTGACCACTGCTAGTGTTTTATCAACACCAAAGTGGCCCATAAGACCTCCTCCATGAACTTCTCGGGTGATAAGCTCTCGTAGAGATCCTTGTGGTATGCACAGTCTTCTTTCTCGGAACAAAAACCCATCATGGATGTAGAACTTGCCATGACTCCCTATGCCACACTCCTTGTAGCTCTTAGCAAATTCAGGATCATCCTTATATAGATCCTTGATGCGCTCGAATCCTAAGACCTTTGTTTCCATTGTAGATATCAAGGCAAACCGTCTTGATAGTGCATCGGCTACCACATTATCCTTGCCCTTCTTGTACTTGATGATGTAAGGGAAGGTTTCTATAAACTCCATCAACCTGGCATGTCTCCTCTTGAGCTTGGTTTGCCTTCTGAGGTGTTTGAGATTCTCGTGATCAGTGTGGATCACAAACTCCTTGGAAAACAACTAATGTTGCCAAGTCTCCAAGGCTCGGACTAGGCCATAGAGCTCCTTGTCGTAGGTGGGGTAATTCAGTGAGGCTCCACCTAACTTCTCACTAAAGTATACCATTGGCCTTCCTCCCTGGGTTAGCACAGCTCCTGTGCCTATTCCAGAGGCATCACACTCCACTTCAAACATCCTGTTGAAGTCGGGCAGAACTAGCACTGGTGCATGCGTGAGGCTGTCCTTCAAGGCCTGGAATGCCTTCTCTTGAACTTCTCCCCAGCTGAATCCCACATTCTTCTTCACTACTGCCGTCATTGGTGAGGCAATGCTGCTGAAGTTGAGCACGAATCTTCTGTAGAAGCTGGCCAAGCCGTGGAAGCTTTTCACTTGGCTGATGTTGCTCGGTGTTGACCATTCTTGTATGGCTCGAATCTTTTCTTCATCAATCTGTAAGTCCTGTGAACTTACAACAAAGCCTAAGAAAACAAGCTTGTCAGTACAAAAGGTGCACTTCTTGAGATTGGCATAAAGCTCTTCTTGTCGAAGGGTTTTAAGTACTATCTCAAGATGTGTGAGGTGTTCCCGTAGACACTTACTGTAAACTAGTATATCAACAAAATAAACCACCACGAACTTACTGATGTACGCCCTAAGAACTTGGTTCATAAGGTGCATGAAGGTGCTTGGAGCATTGGTCAAGCCAAATGGCATGACTGTCGACTTGAAAGCAGACTTCCACTCATCACCCTCTTTCATTCTGACCTGGTGGTATCCACTCTTGAGGTCTATCTTGGAGAAGACCGTGGCCCCACTTAGTTCATCTAGCATGTCGTCCAGCCGTGGTATAGGATGTCGGTACTTGACTGTGATGTTGTTGATTGCTCGGCAGTCCACACACAGTCGCCAAGTCCCATCCTTCTTAGGGACTAGTAGCACTGGTACGGCACATGGACTGAGGCTCTCTCGAACATAGCCTTTTTCCAGGAGCTCCTTTACCTGCTTCTCAAGCTCCTTTGACTCCTCTGGACTCATCCAGTAGGCTGGTCGATTGAGTAAGGCTGCTCCGGGCACGAGGTCGATCTGGTGCTCTATGCCGCGTAAAGGAGGAGAGCCTGCTGGTATTTCCTCATGCAATACGTCCTGGAACTTGTTGACGAGGGCTGCTACTGTAACACCCCCGATCCTCGGTAAAGATCGGTAAGGCGGGCTGGCCGGCAGTTGGGAGAGCTGGCCGGCAGCTGGGCAAGCTGGGCGGCAGCTGGGCGAGCTGGCCGGTAGCTCGGCGAGCTGGCGGGCAGCTGGGAGAGCTGACCGGCAGCTGGGAGAGCTTGAAAGAATATTGAGATTATAGAGGAGAAATGTGAAGAATTGAATCTGAAAACTCAAAGAGAAGTATGAGAAAATGAGAAATGACTTAGACTTATGGAGAAGAATCTCCTAAGAGTATATTATACATTGAGTCTTTACAGCCCTTTTATAGAGGATTTACAATGTGAACACAAAAGAAAACGAATTCAAACTTGTGGATGAGTTTGAATAGAGGAGGAGCCTGTCAACAACCAATGAGAAGAGAGGAGATAGCATGGGCATGACTGTTTGGTGTGGTTGCCAAGACTGTGTGCAGCATGGGCATGACTGTTTGGTGTGGTTGCCAAGACTGTGTGCAGCATGGGCATGACTTTTTCACCTTGATTCTTCTCCCAAGGTAGCTATTTAACCATTTCAACCATGTGGTTAATAATAACCCATCCTTTTTCATTTCCCTTGTTATTCAAACTGAATTTTCGTGCTCACACTTGCCTTGTAGGTCAAGATAGGTCTTATTTGATTTTCCTATGTCAATACTCCCCCTCAAGCTAAAGACTTTGGAATCACCCTAAAGTCTTAAGCTTGGGAACCCAAGGCAACACCTCATTAAAAACCTTATTAAGGAAAACCACTTGGGACAAAACCTTAATAAGGGAAAAGAGTGTGTTGCTCTTGGATTAGGAGACCTTTGATCATGGGTGTGATAAATCAACAAGCCCAAGTTTGCTAAAGATGTTCTTGCAAACTTTGAGACTTGCTGCCTTTGTGAAGATGTCAGCTAGTTGGTCTTCACTCCTTGTATAACATGGCAGAATGGTTCCATCTTGAACTTTCTCCCTAACCTTATGGCAGTCGATCTCTATGTGCTTGGTCCTCTCGTGAAACACTGAGTTTGAAGCTATGTGAATGGCTGCCTGATTATCACAATGGAAGGTAATTGGCCCTGGTTGTGCAATACCGAAATCTTTCAAGAGTGCTTTGAGCCAAGTTACTTCATTTGTCAGCTTCCTCATAGCCCTATATTCTGCTTCAGCACTAGAACATGATACCACCTTCTGCTTCTTAGTCTTCCAAGTGACTAAGTTCCCACCAACAAAGGTGCAATACCCAGTGGTTGATTTCCTATCCACCCTATCACCAGCCCAATCCGCATCACAATACCCGACAATCTCAGTGTTCCCATTCTTGCCCATCCATATACCTTGACCAGGAGATCCTTTGATGTATCTAAGGATCCTTTCTACCATGCTCCAATGATATACAGTAGGCTTTTGCATATGTTGACTTACTTGATTCACAGCAAAACACAAGTCTGGTCGTGTGAGGGTGAGGTAGATCAGCTTCCCAACTAGTCTCCTATACTGAGAAACATCCTTAAATAACTCATCAGCTTTCTCCCCTTTCCGTTGACCTTGTAGCCATCTTCAAGAGGAGTTTTGGCCGGTTTAGCCCCAAGCTTTCCCGTGTCTGTCAACAGATCAAGAGCATACTTTCTTTGGGATAGAAAGAGCCCTTCTTGAGACCGACACACTTCAATACCCAAGAAGTACTTCAACTCTCCAAGATCCTTGATGTCAAATGATCTGTTTAAGAAGGCCTTTGTGGACTGAATTCCTTCCTTATCATCTCCTGTGATGATAAGGTCATCCACATAAACCAAGACCGCCACGATTCCTTTGGAGTTTTGACGAGTGAACAAAGTATGATCTGAATGGGATTTCCTAAACCCATTATCAGTAAGTGTGGAGCTTAATTTGTGATACCAGGCCCTTGGTGACTGCTTCAACCCATATATTGCCTTCCTAAGTCTTAGAACCTGTCCCTCTTTGCAAAAATCTTCAAGGCCTAGTGGTGGAGTCATATACACTTCCTCTTCAAGTTCTCCTTGTAGGAATGCGTTCTTGACATCCATTTGCCATAAGTCCCAAGTCAGATTCATAGCTAGTGAAAGAACAACCCTTACAGTGTGTAGCTTAGCCACCGGTGCAAATGTATCAGTATAGTCCTCTCCATATGTCTGAGTGAAACCTCTTGCAACTAGACGTGCCTTGTACCTTTCTATGTCCCCATTGCTCTTATACTTGATGGTGAACACCCACTTGGAACTCACAGCCTTCTTGCCTTTGGGAAGTTCTTGTATATCCCATGTATGATTCCTTTCCATAGCTCCCTTCTCATCTCTTACTGCATCTAACCATTCTTTCTTGCTCTCAGCTTCTTCATAAGTCCTTGGAATCTGACTTTGTTCAATCTTTCCAAGGAATGCTTGATGACTAGATGGCAAGAGGTCAAGGGAACAAACAGCTTGTATGGGATGAGCCACGGCCTGGTTGTTGTAGAATACCCTAGTGTTCCTAAGTCTAGTACTCCTCCTTAAATGCTGAACAGGTGGTGCAGCCTCCTCTACAACCGTTTCCTCTTCCATTTGGTGAATAGGTTCCTCTATACCCACTTCCAAGTCGTCTTGTTCTTGATTTTGGGCCATAGCTTCTTCTTGGATTGGAGTTGGTTCTTGAGTTACCACCCCTTGTTCATTCTCTTGGGTATCTTGTGAACTACTTAAGGTTCTTGTTTCTTCGTGTCTTGAATCCTTTGGCAGATCATTTCCCAAATGATTCAAGAGAAACCTCAAACTCGTAGCCAAATCAGAAGGTGACCTTGAGAGATCCTTCAATCCTTCCCAATCTTTCTGATCATAATAGCTTTGTTCTTCTATGAACTTGACATCTCTAGACACATATGTCCTGTTGTTGCTCGGATCATAGCACTTATAACCCTTTTGTGTTGTCGAATATCCAAGGAACATACACTTGATGCTCTTTGCCTCCAACTTGTTTCTTAGATCACCTGGAACATACACAAAGCACACACACCCAAATACACGTAAATGATCAATGGAAGGTTTAGTTTTATTGAGTACCTCAAATGGGGATATATCTTGCAAGACTTTGGTTGGAATCCGATTGATGAGGTAGCAAGCAACCAAGACTGCATCTCCCCAAAAACTTTTAGGAACATTGGTATGAAACATCATGGATCTTGCTACTTCCATTAAGTGTCGGTTCTTCCTTTCAGCAACTCCATTTTGTTGTGGTGTGTGTGGACAGCTAGTTTGATGTAGTATTCCATGTTTGTTTAGATGAGCTTTGAATCTTTGACTTGTGTATTCCCTCCATTATCTGATCTTAACACTTTGATCTTGGCATTGAATTGATTAGTAACATAATTATGAAAGTTTATAAATGCCTCATAAACCCTATCTTTAGATGGAAGTAATGTAACCCATGTATATTTCGATTTCTCATCTATAAAGGTCACAAAGTATTTATTCCTATCTCTAGACATGTAAGGTGAGGTCCAAACATCGGAATGTACTAAATCAAAGCAATGCTCATAAATTGTAGACGATTTAGGGAAAACAACACGACAATGTTTGCCAAGGATACAAGCCTCACAAACTGAGTGATCATAAGCGACATTAGGAATTATTAAGCTTAAAGCACGAGCATGAGGATGTCCTAATCTAGCATGCCATAAGACATCTTTATTAGCAAAAACACAGGATTTGAAAGCTAAGGAATCCAAATTGCTTGGAGGGTCTTCAAGAACATAGAGCTCATCTTGAGTTACACCACCTCCAAGTATCTTACCACTCTTAATATCCTGAAAGTAAACATTGTTAGGCCCAAATGTAACATTGCAATTGAGGTCTTTAGTAGCCTTTTGACAGAAACTAGATTAGACTTAAATTTAGGTACAAAGAATGCATTAGTTTCTTTGTCAAATAGTCTTAATTTTCCGGTTCCTTCAATTGGAATACCCTTACCATCAGCTATAGTTACTTGTCCTAGACATGGTTCAATGTTCTTTAACAACCTAGCATTGCTAATCATATGGTGAGAAGCACCTGAATCCACTACCAACTTATGATCTGGTTTATCAAGCGATTTATGGGAGTAGAGTGTGATACCGGAGAGTTTTGAGGCATAGGCCTTGATGAGATCCTCCAAGTCACTCTTCTTAACATACTCCATGGATACATTCATAGCTAGCTCCCCTCCTTGGTTGGATGAACTTGCCGGTTCAGTCGCAACCATTTGAGAGATGTTAGCCTTTGAATCCTTGAACCGGTTTGGCTTGAAATGAGGATGAAGTATCCAGCACTTGTCCTTGATGTGGCCATTCCTCTTACAATGCTCACACATCACACTCTTCCTATCCTCTTGCTTAAACACGCTTTTGTTGGCCATGACTAGTTCTCCTTTACCACCAAACAAACCAATGTTGCCTTGCTCCCTTTGAATCCGTGAGCACACCTCTTCGAAATCAGGGAGTTTTGGCTCTCTCAGGATGGACTTAATCACATCCTTAAAGGCTGGATTTAGGTTGAGAAGGAGCCCAAATATCTTGTCTTGTTCCTTCCTTTCATTAAGCACCTTTGGATCCATAGAACTTGGTCTCAACATGTCAAGCTCGGACCATGTTGACTGGAACTTGCCCAGGAATTTTGTGAACTCCATATCCTCTTGGTGTAGATCATTGAGAGCCTTCTTAACCTCATACACACGGCTGAGGTTTGAAACATCCCCATACACCCTCTTGAGAGTGTCCCAAAGAGACTTGGCAGTTTCACAATGTGAATAAGCTTCAAGAATGGGTGGGTCCAATGAATTTTGGAGGAATCCAAGGACTGATTGATCTTCTTGGAACCACCTAGCTTCTTCTTTTCTTGTTGCCTCATCCTTCTTCTCCTTTGGATCATCTATAGATGGAGTATTATCCTCCAAGATCTGATTCCAAAGTCCTTTGCCACAAATGGCTGTCTTGATGGTTCTTGACCATAATGTGTAGTTCAAGCCTTTGAGAACTACTGCTATCACCGTAGGTTTCAGGCTGGAACTAATTTGAACTGTATCCTCCATTGTTAGGCTTTGAAGAGCTCAAAGGAAGCAGCTTTTATGGTTGAATGAAACCGTGAGTTTTTAGTCTAAAGACTGAGAGATTTTTGACAGAATTTTAGATTAGAAACTGAGAGATTTGAGTAGAAAAGATAAGAGAATGATCTTATGCTCTGATACCATGAAAGAATATTGAGATTATAGAGGAGAAATGTGAAGAATTGAATCTGAAAACTCAAAGAGAAGTATGAGAAAATGAGAAATGACTTAGACTTATGGAGAAGAATCTCCTAAGAGTATCTTATACATTGAGTCTTTACAGCCCTTTTATAGAGGATTTACAATGTGAACACAAAAGAAAACGAATTCAAACTTGTGGATGAGTTTGAATAGAGGAGGAGCCTGTCAACAACCAATGAGAAGAGAGGAGACAGCATGGGCATGACTGTTTGGTGTGGTTGCCAAGACTGTGTGCAGCATGGGCATGACTGTTTGGTGTGGTTGCCAAGACTGTGTGCAGCATGGGCATGACTTTTTCACCTTGATTCTTCTCCCAAAGTAGCTATTTAACCATTTCAACCATGTGGTTAATAATAACCCATCCTTTTTCATTTCCCTTGTTATTCAAACTGAATTTTCGTGCTCACACTTGCCTTGTAGGTCAAGATAGGTCTTATTTGATTTTCCTATGTCAATAGAGCTGACCGGCAGTTGGGTGAGCTGGCCGGCAGTTGGACGAGCTGGTTGGTAGTTGGGGCCAACTGGCCAGCTAGCATTGGCTCGGGCAGTTGGTGCTGAACCAGTGCCACAACCAGGCACAACGGTTCGACTAGAAACGTTGATTGGTCGAGCAAAAGCCATGACTGTTCATGAAAAACCGACCATGGGCCCTATAAATAGAAGGCTCGGGGTCGGTACAAGGACACGCTGGGAGAAGAGAAATCCTAGAATTTTTCTAAGGCAATATTCGATAAGGGTTAGATCGAGTGAGGTAGAGATCGGGAACCTTGGATCGGGAAACCAGCACTGACGGTACGCGATTAAGGGCTAGACGTGGTAAGGTGAGTAATCCACTTCCCTTTTATGCTTGGATTCCTCTTCGCCGGTGGTTCGGCTAGTAAGGGAATCCAAGGTGGGATTGGTCGGTAAACTTGGCCGAATGATCGGGATTGGGTGAAACCCTTCCGGACAGATAATCGGCTTGGACTGCCCATAGATCGGATCGAGTCTTCCAGGGCAAGTATCAACTGGCCAAAGTGTTCGGGTGATTCCAACCATGGCCGGTTGGTCGATCAGATCTGCCCAAGTCCGAACCAAGTCTGTCTTGGTCGAATTCTAAGTTAAACTTAGAGAGTTGACGGGTTTTGCATGAGTTGCATTCATTCATGCATTTTTTAAGCCTTATCGAGTAATATTGGTTAAGTCCAGGATAATTAAGCGGCTTTGGGCTTTTTCAGGAAAAGATGGTGATCGTGGTAAGGATTTGGCTTGAGCACAAGGCTGGTGGCCCGAGTATATGGGTGGTGTATTGATCCGGGTAGTTAGGATTGTTGAATATATAAGCCTTCGGGCAAACTAGCATGTTGTAACGAATCCTACTCTTATACTTCAATAAAATTCTGGATCTTTTATATTGTGACTCTATAAATGACTCTAACAAAACTCATGAATCTCAGAATAACTCGAAATTGGACTTAAACTAGATAAAAGACCCTAAAATTTGGACCTTAGACTCGGAATTCCTTGGTGAATCCGAAAGGGAACAACCTCTTCGGACTGATAATCCGGGAAGGGTGTTTCAAGTTGGTATCAGAGCATGCTTGGTCCTAGGACGGGTTAGATTTGGGTTAAGCAGACACCACTCATCCGGCACCCGGTCTTGCGCATATTAAACGTTGAGACTAACTAAACGGTTTTGCAGATGTGCAAGTGTGGCAAGACTGGGAAAAGCAAGAAGGATAAGGCAAGAGGTGGTGAACCAAGCCAAAACATTGGAACCTCGCCGAATCCGAATGTATTTGAGCCTTCTACGGCGCATGTTGCGGCAACTGAGCAGGACCATCCGGAGGGTGAGGATGAGGAGTCTACTGCTCATCGCACACATGCGGGTGAAGAAGGACAACGTGACCAGGAAGCCACGGATGTAAATCCTGATGCAGTTTCGAGCCCACAAGAAATGTGGAACACAATGAGAACCGTGATAAGTCAGTTGGCTATACTGGCTGAGGCGGTTAAGCCCAAGGCACCGGTTCCTGAGGTGCCACACATGGGCGAAGAACCGGTTCCTATGGAGAACCAGGACGTTCTCATCCTAGATGACGCACCTAAGTCCGCTAGAAAGAAGGTGGGGTATTTGAGCATCCTAGAACACATGATACACCTGAAAACAGGTAGTTGCGTTGGGGGCTCTGATACAAGCCTTGATTCAAGGATGTATGCGCGTGGGCTGTTTGGAGAAGTGTAGGTGAGAAACTCGACCTTAGACTTCTTGGATAGGGGTTTTTGGGTTGGTATTCGATGGAAAGGTGAAGTGAACCACACGAGGGGTGATGAACCTTGTGATAAATCACAAACTTAGAGCTAGGAGGGCTGGTCTCAACTAGGTTCTAAGCGCACAAGTCTCTCTTGAGAGAAAGCTCTTAGGGAAAAAGTTCTACTTTATTAATAATCAAAAAGGTTGTCGAACTACAATGCCGGAAGGAGCCTTATTAATATGCTCGACAGCTTGACCTTCTAGGGTCGACACAAATAAAGAAAAAAAGGAAAGTTTACAAAAGTGCACAAAGGAAAAGATACAAAAGTGCATAACCGAAAAAGGACCTATTCCTAAAATGTTCTTGACTCAAAAATGTAAAGCAACTAGATCCTACCCTGCAAAACAGAAAGAGGCATATATTCGAATGTAAACTTACCTTAACTCACCTCACGGCCAAGAAATGGAAGGTGGCCTACCTTGTGGCATGCACGCGCCTTGCTCCTAGTCTTCGACTTGGAGTAGGGTTACAAATCTCTGGGCCTTGACCTCTCTTGCCACTAAAGCCCAAGTCTCTGATGTCCCTTGTGTTGTTGAGAGGCTATTGGACTCTTCCTTGTATTTTTGGCCCATTGTCCTTAGTCGATCTTCCTCTAGTAGCTTGTTGACCCATAGGCTGAATTTGTGGAAGAGCGCCCTTGATCTGCTTCTTGTCATTGCTCCTTGAGGTACCACTGGTGTTGAGACTTCCTCTAAGTGCATGTCCTGGAGCTGGTAGCTCATTTGGTCCGAGTCCTCTTGTGTTGAAGTGGACGTGCGCGTGTACTCGGCTGGATCGGCTGTACCGGCTGGATTGTGCGTGGTACTGGCCGGAATGACTTCAGGACCGGCCAAGTTGATCCCGGAGTCGGCGGTGTCTTTCACGTCCCTACCAAGTGTGCCGGAAGCTTGGGCCTCTCCGCCGGCGATGTTGACCGGTCTGGTCCTATAGGTCGAGGGTCCGGCGGTACTGTCTGGTCCGGCAGGCGCGCCAGATGGTCCTGCTGTCTCGGGCAAGCTTCCTGGTCGGCCAGTCTGGTCTCCTGGCTGGATGTACGACCTGATGTCCTCATCATAAGTCCAGGATAATTAATCGGCTTTGGCCTTTTTCAGGAAAAGATGGTGATCGTGGTAAGGATTTGGCTTGAGCGCAAGGCTGGTGGTCCGAGTATATGGGTGGTGTATGGATCCGGGTAGTTAGGATTGTTGAATATGTAAGCCTTCGGGCAAACTATCATGTTGTAACGAATCCTACTCATATACTTCAATAAAATTCCGGATCTTTTATATTTTACTCTATATATGACTCTAAAAACTCATGAATCTCAGAATAACTTGAAAATGGACTTAAACTAGTTAAAAGACCCTAAAATATGGACCTTAGACTCGGAATTCCTTGGTGTATCAGAAAGGGAACAACCTCTTCGGACTGATAATCCGGGAAGGGTATTTCAAGTTGGTATCAGAGCATGCTTGGTCCTAGGACGGGTTAGATTTGGGTTAAGTAGACACCACTCATCGGGCACCAGGTCTTGCGCATATTAAACGTTGAGACTAACTAAACGTTTTGCAGATGGGCAAGAGTGGCAAGACTGGGAAAAGCAAGAAGGATAAGGCAAGAGGTGGTGAACCAAGCCGAAACATTGTATCCTTGCCGAATCCGAATGTATTTGAGCCTTCTACGGCGCATGTTGCGGCAACTGAGCAGGACCATCTGGAGGGTGAGGATGAGGAGTCTACTGCTCATCGCACACATGTGGGTGAAGAAGGACAACGCGACCTGGAAGCCGCGGATGCTGAAGCCCACTGAACACAATGAGAACCGTGATAAGTCAGTTGGCTATACTGACTGAGGTGGTTAAGCCCAAGGCACCGGTTCCTGAGGTGCCACACATGGGCGAAGAACCGGTTCCTATGGAGAACCAGGATGTGGTAATCCTAGATGACGCACCTAAGTCCGCTGAAAGAAGGTGGGGTATATGAGCATCCTAGAACACATGATACACCTGAAAACAGGTAGTTTCGCTGGGGGATCTGACCCAATTAAGACTGACGAGTGGAAGAATCGATTGGTGAGGAACTTTCAGTCAACAAGGTGTCCCGGTGACTACCGCAAAGATATCGCAGTCCACTTCCTGGAAGGGGATGCGCATAACTTGTGGGTTGCCGTGGATAAACGGTTGGGTGAAAGGATTCGAACTTTTGAGGAGTTTTAAGGAGAATTCAATAAGAAATTCTTTCCACCAGAGGCGTGGGACCGATTGGAGTGCTCATACCTGGAATTGGTTCAAGGGAACCAAACTGTCCGGGAATATGAAGAAGAATTTAACCGCTTAAGGCGTTATGCGGGAAGAGATCTTGAAGATGAACTCGGGCAAGTGCGCCGGTTCATGCGTGGACTAAGGGTCAAAATCCGTAACCACTGCTTGGCGCAGAAGTTCGGATCAGTCACTGAATTGGTGGAAAGGGCTGCCTTGATCGAGGAAGGGATCGAGGAGGAGAACCAGTTAAAAGAATCCAAATTCCCGAATCGGTACGGCCAGTTAAGTGGTGGTGATCGGAAAAGAAAGTGGGATAAGGTTGATGACTCCAGCAAACCCATAGGAAAAGCTAGGGAATGCAAGACGTGTGGTAGGAGGCACAGTGGGGAATGCTGGAAGGCGATGGGAGCATGTGCACGTTGCGGTAACAAGGAACATGCTACCCGCAACTGCCCAAAGATGGATTATGGACAGCAAGGACTGCCGAGTGATGACTCAAGGACTTGCTTCAACTGTGGTAAGTCAGGCCACATCAGGAAGGATTGCCCCAAAGGGACAGCCGAAAGGCAACTCGAACGAAAAGACTACCGTGGGGTAATCGAGCCAGCGGCTAAGAGGCAGGCCATAACACCGCGGGTTTATGAGCTATCACGGGACATGGGCGATATGGGCAGGTACAGCTCAATCACTGGTACATACATAACCCTAACTGTTAAATAAAAATTGAGCATTGCATGGCATGCATAAACAGTAGGGTACTTAGCATTCAGGATGAATGTGTAGGGACCTTGGTTGTGGGCGGTGTTGAAACACATGTCCTGTTTGATTCCGGGGCTTCACATTGCTTTGTAAGCCCGGAATGGTTTAAAAAGAGTGGGATTCAAGGAGAACCCATCTCTGGAATGAGTAAAGTACAAGCGGCTGGAGGGCAAATAATGAATTCCCTGGGAATTGTGCGGAACATCCCGGTTATGATTGGGAATGTCAGTTTGCCGGCCGACTTGGTAGTCTTCCAACTCAAGGATTACGAGGTAATATTGGGTATGGACTGGCTGGGAATGAACAAGGCGACCCTAGAGTGTCATAGGGGCCGAGTTTGGTTTGAGAAAGAGGGAGGGAGATTGGAGTTCCAAGGGATCCAACCCACCTCAGGAAGTTTGGTAATCTCAGCAATCCAGGCAGAACGGATGCTAGATAAGGGGTGCGAGGCCTATGTAGCCACGATAAGCACCGAGGGAAATAAGAAGAGTTGGGAGTTAAAGGATATCCCAGTGGTCAATGAATTCGCGGATGTGTTCCAGACTTTGTCCTGATTACCGCCTGATAGGTCGGATCCATTCACGATTGAATTGGAACCAGGGATTGCCCCAATCTCCAAAGCGCCATATCGTATGGCTCCAGCCGAGATGGCTGAGTTAAAGAAACAGTTGGAAGAACTGTTGGATAAAGGATTCATCAGGCCGAGTGAGTCACCTTGGGGTGCACCGGTGCTGTTTGTGAAAAAGAAGGATGGAAGCTTTAGGCTTTGCATCGATTATCGGGGATTTAATCGGGTTATGGTAAAAAAACAAGTACCCATTACCCCGAATTGACGAGTTTTTGGATCAACTCAGAGGTGCGACCTGGTTCTCAAAGATCGATTTGGCCCAGGGATATCACCAAATTCCGATTGAGTCATTCGATATTCGGAAGACAGCTTTCCGGACAAGATATGGACACTACGAGTTTGTAGTGATGTCATTCGGTTTAACCAATGCCCTGGCAGCCTTTATGAAGATGATGAATAGGGTATTTCGGGATTGTTTAGATGAGTTTGTTATCATTTTCATTGATGACATCCTCGTCTATTCAAGGGGCCATGAAATGCACCAAAATCATCTAAGGGTGGTGATGGAACGGTTAAGGGAGCATAAGCTTTACGCCAAGCTAAGCAAGTGTAGATTTTGGCAGAGAAGTATTGGGTTCTTGGGACACATTGTGTCGGACCAAGGGGTGTCAATAGACCCAGAGAAAGTTAAGGCTATCAAGGATTGGCCGAGGCCTCGGAATGCAACTGAGATTATGAACTTCCAGGGTTTGGCCAGATACTATAGACGGTTTGTCAATGGGTTTGCGAAAATGGCTTACCCCATGACTTGTCTAACCGGGAACGATGTTAAGTACGAGTGGACAGACGAGTGCGAGGAATGTTTCCAACGGTTGAAGGAGATGCTAACGACTGCACCCGTCTTGGCACTACCTGAACCGGATGAGCCTTATGCGGTATACACAGACGCATCCAGAACTGGGCTGGATGCTGTTCTGATGCAAAAGGGTAGGGTGATTGCCTATGCATCAAGGCAATTGCGGAAACATGAAGGAAACTATCCCACTCATGGCTTAGAAATGGCGGCAGTAATCTTTGCATTAAAGATTTGGCGGTCATACTTGTATGGAGCCAAAGTACAAATTTTTACCGACCATAAGAGTCTGAAGTACATTTCCACTCAACCCGAATTGAACCTTAGGCAAAGAAGGTGGATGGAATTCGTGGCTGATTATGACCTAGATATTGCCTACCACCCGGGAAAGGCAAATCTTGTGGCGGATGCCTTGAGTATGAGGCGTTCGGAGGTTCATGCGGGAAAGGATGCGGAAACCCTTGTCGGACTGGTTAAGATGATGCATTTGAATGCAATATCAAGTGAACCAGAACCGAGTCCAAGTCCGAACCGAGTCTGTCTTGGTCGAATTCTAAGTTAAACTTAGAGAGTTGACGGGTTTGGCATGAGTTGCATTCATTCATTCATTTTTCTTAAGCCTTATCGAGTAATATTGGTTAAGTCCAGGATAATTAAGCGGGTTTGGCCTTTTTCAGGAAAAGATGGTAATCGTGGTAAGGATTTGGCTTGAGCGCAAGGCTGGTGGCCCGAGTATATGGGTGGTGTATTGATCTGGGTAGTTAGGATTGTTGAATATGTAAGCCTTCGGGCAAACTAGCATGTTGTAACGAATCCTACTCTTATACTTCAATAAAATTCCGGATCTTTTATATTGTGACTCTATAAATGACTCTAACAAAACTCATGAATCTCAGAATAACTCGAAATTGGACTTAAACTAGATAAAAGACCCTAAAATTTGGACCTTAGACTCGGAATTCCTTGGTGAATCCGAAAGGGAACAACCTCTTCGGACTGATAATCCGGGAAGGGTGTTTCAAGTTGGTATCAGAGCATGCTTGGTCCTAGGATGGGTTAGATTTGGGTTAATTAGACACCACTCATCGGGCACCCGGTCATGCGCATATTAAACGTTGAGACTAACTAAGCGGTTTTGTAGATGTGCAAGAGTGGCAAGACTGGGAAAAGCAAGAAGGATAAGGCAAGAGGTGGTGAACCAAGCCAAAACATTGGAACCTTGCCGAATCCAAATGTATTTGAGCCTTCTACGGTGCATGTTGCGGCAACTGAGCAGGACCATCCGAGGGTGAGGATGAGGAGTCTACTGTTCATCGCACACATGCGGGTGAAGAAGGACAACGCGACCTGGAAGCCACGGATGTAAATCCTGATGCGGTTCCGAGCCCACAAGAAATGTGGAACACAATGAGAACCGTGATAAGTCAGTTGGCTATACTGACTGAGGCGGTTAAGCCCAAGGCACCGGTTCCTGAGGTGCCACACATGGGCGAAGAACCGGTTCCTATGGAGAACCAGGATGTGGTCATCCTAGATGACGCACCTAAGTCCGCTAGAAAGAAGGTGGGGTATTTGAGCATCCTAGAACACATGATACACCTGAAAACAGGTAGTTTCGCTGGGGGCTCTGACTTAATTAAGGCTAACGAGTGGAAGAATCGATTGGTGAGGAACTTTCAGTCAACAAGGTGTCCCGGTGACTACCGCAATGATATCACAGTCCACTTCCTGGAAGGGGATGCGCATAACTGGTGGGTTGCCGTGGATAAACGGTTGGGTGAAAGGATTCAAACTTTCGAGGAGTTTGAAGGAGAATTCAATAAGAAATTCTTTCCACCAGAGGCGTGGGACCGATTGGAGTGCTCATACCTGGAATTGGTTCAAGGGAACCAAACTGTCCGGGAATATGAAGAAGAATTTAAACGCTTAAGGCGTTATGCAGGAAGAGATCTTGAAGATGAACTCGGGCAAGTGCGCCGGTTCATGCGTGGACTAAGGGTCAAAATCCGTAACCACTGCTTGGCGCAGAAGTTCGGATCAGTCACTGAATTGGTGGAAAGGGCTGCCTTGATCGAGGAAGGGATCGAGTTGATAGTGTAGTCTTGAGAAGAGTTGATAGTGTCCTGTTGACAACTTCAGTTTGGCCATCGGTTTGAGGATGGCAGGTGGTAGACAAGAGTAGCTTCGTCCCTAGCTTCCTCCAAAGGGTCCTCCAGAAATGGCTGAGGAACTTGGTGTCCCTGTCTGATACGATGGTCCTTGGCACTCCATGAAGCCGTACTATCTCCCTGAAGAACAGCTCAGCTGTTTGCGTGGCATCATTGACATTGGCACACGGAATGAAGTGTGCCATCTTGGAGAATCTGTCCACCACTACAAAGATTGCATCTTTTTGGTTGATCTTGGGCAGACCTAGAACAAAGTCCATTGAGATGTCCACCCATGGATGTGTAGGTATGGGCAGTGGGAGATACAACCCGTGAGGTTGCACTCGGGACTTTGTCTTCTTGCAAGTGATGCATCTTGCACAATGAGCTTCTACTGTCCTCTTGATGTGTGGCCAGTAGAAGTGCTCCTTGACCATTGCTAGAGTCTTGTCGACACCAAAGTGGCCTATGAGTCCTCCTCCATGAGCTTCTCGGATGATAAGCTCCCTCAATGATCTTTGTGGTATGCACAACCTTCTCTCTCGGAACAAGAATCTCTCATGGATGTAAAAATTGCCATGACTCCCTGTGCCACACTCCTTGTAGCTCTCAGCAAAGTCAGGATCATCCTTGTATAGGTCCTTGATGTGCTTGAATCCTAGGACCTTTGCCTCCATTGTTGATATCAAGGCAAACCTCCTTGATAGTGCATCGGCTACCACATTGTCTTTGCCTTCTTGTACTTGATGACATACGGGAAGTTCTCTATGAATTCCATCCACCTGGCATATCTCCTCTTGAGATTGGTTTACCCTCTGAGGTGTTTGAGAATCTCATGATCAGTGTGGATCATAAACTCCTTGGACAGCAAGTAATGCTGCCAAGTCTCCAATGCTCGGACAAGGGCATAAAGCTCCTTGTCATAAGTGGGGTAGTTCAGTGAGGCACCACCTAGCTTCTCCCTGAAGTATGCCACTAGTCTCCCTCCTTGGGTTAGTACTGCTCCTATGCCTATTCCAGAGGCATCACACTCCACTTCAAACATCTTGTTGAAGTCGGGCAGGACTAGCACTGGTGCATGTGTAAGGCTGTCCTTCAAGGCCTGGAATGCCTTCTCCTGAGCTTCTCCCCAGCTGAATCCCACGTTCTTCTTCACTACTGCCGTCAATGGTGAGGCAATACTGCTGAAGTTGAGCACGAATCTCCTATAGAAGCTGGCCAGTCCGTGGAAGCTCCTTACTTGGCTGATGTTGCCTGGTGTTGGCCATTTTTGTATGGCTCGAATCTTCTCTTCATCAACCTGTAGGTCATGTGAACTTAAAACAAAACCTAAAATGACAAATTTATCAGTACAAAAGATGCACTTCTTGAGATTGGCATAAAGCTCTTCTTGTTGAAGGGTTTTAAGTACCATCTCAAGATGTGTGAGGTGTTCCCGTAGGCACTTACTATAAACCAGTATATCATCAAAGTAAACCACTACAAACTTACTGATGTACGCCCTAAGAACTTGGTTCATAAGGCGCATGAAGGTGCTTGGGGCATTAGTCAAGCTGAATGGCATGACTGTCCACTCGTATAGCCCTTGCTTTGTCTTGAAAGCAGTCTTCCATTCATCACCGTCTTTCAGCCTGACCTGGTGGTATCCACTCTTGAGGTCTATCTGGGAGAAGACCGTGGCTCCACTCAGCTCATCTAGCATGTCATCCAGCCATGGTATTGGATGCCGGTACTTGACAGTGATGTTGTTGATTGCTCGGCAGTCCACGCACATTCGCCAAGTCCCATCCTTCTTGGGCACTAGTAGCACTGGTACGACACATGGACTGAGGCTCTCTCGAACATAGCCTTTCTCCAGGAGCTCCTTGACTTGCTTCTCAAGCTCCTTGGACTCCTCTGGACTCATCCGGTAGGCTGGCCGGTTGGGCAGGGCTGCTCCGGGCACTAGATCAATCTGGTGTTCTATGCCACGTAAAGGAGGCAAGCCTGCTGGTATCTCCTCTGGAAATACATCCTGGAATTTGTTGAGGAGAGTTGCTACTTCAGGAGGTAGCTCTACCTGTCCCTGTTCTACACTCAAAACTTCTTTGAAGACCATTAGTAACATTAAATCCTTCGAGGCTAAAGCTCTCCGGACATGGCTTGGTTGAATAAGAAAATTAGACTTGATAAGTTTCTTTTCCTTACTCATTTGGAGTTGTAGCTCGTGTACCTGGGCAGGTGTAAGAGGAGCTAGGCTGACCTTTCTCTTGTCATGCACGAAGGTGTAGAGATTGGTTCGGCCATCATGCCTGGTCTCTTTGTCAAACTGCCATGGTCTTCCTAGTAGAAGATGGCCAGCTTGCATGGGCACCACGTCGCACACGACTTGATCCTGGTACTTGCCCACACTGAATGGTACAATGACTTGTTCATGGATCTTTAGCTCCACTTTGTCATCGAGCCATCTCAGTCTATATGGTCGAGGATGCCTTGTCTTCTCTAGACCTAGCTTATCAACCATATATGCACTAGCAACGTTAGTGCAAGAACCACCATCTATGATGAGGTTACATACCTTGCCCTTGATGGTGCAACGGCTGTGGAAGATGTTCTCCCTTTGGATGGTCTCTGAGGGATCCACCATTGCACTGAGGATGCGCCTAGTGACCAGCACTTCCCCCACATCAGGGTACTCAATGTCACCATATTCCTCTTCTGGTTCATAATCCTCTTCATCTTGGGACTCATATTCTCCAGCCTCCGTAATCAGCATGACCCGGTTGTTTGGGCACTCCCTTGAGATGTGTCCACGACCCCTACACTTGGAACAAGTGATGTCACGTGATCTCCGAGGGTTAGAAGACTTACTAGGCTCTCTCTGGTCACGGTTGTTTGGGCACTCCCTTGGGAATGTTGCTTGGTGCCCAAGGCATCTTAGGCTTGTTGCGGATGTCTTGGCTCTTACGTTTGATGTGCTGCTCAGCCTGGACAGATAGGTGGAACAAGTCCTTGAAGTCATTGTAGATTTGCCTTTCCACCTTGCGGCTGATCCTTTCTTGGAGTCCATCCAAGAATTGTGCCATCAATGCTTCTTCATCATCATTGAGCTCCAATCTGTTCCTTAACGTCTCGAACTCTTCATAGTACTCCTCTACTGATCTGATACCCTGCTTAAGAGTACGAAAACGACGTTGCAAATCTCTATGAAAGTAAGGTGGAACAAACCTTTGTCGCATGAGGTCTTTCATGTCGACCCATGAGTCTACGGGTCTCATTCTCTTCCTCAATCTGTCAGATACCTCACGATCCCACCAGATGAGGGCATTGTCCGTGAGTTGTGCTACTGCCATTGAGACTCTCCTAGGCCCTGGTTGGTTGTAATGATCAAAGATATGATCCATTCTTCTCTCCCAATCTAGGTAAGCCTCGGGGTCTACTTTTCCTGCAAAACTTGGAGGAGTTAGCTTAACATCAGGATGAGTTACCCGGTTGTAGGCATGTTCATCTCCATCCTCATGATGTCTAGGAGGCATCCTTGGTCTCTGGTGAAGACCATATGGCTCGAAGCCATCATCTTCTGCCTCTGGTTGCCGTGGAGGTCCTCTCAGCCTATGGTGATAGTTATGAGGTTGTGTGTCCTCATCTGCATCTGGTTGGGGGCTCCTCCTGTTCGTGACGTGTCCTAAGGGGCTCAGGACCCTCAGGACGGTCTTGCTCAGCTCTCACGTGCCTTATGGCCTGGAATCTCACAGGCCTCTCTACGCGCTCCAATCTCTCGCCTATGGATGCGAGTTGCGTTTGGAGGGTGGTGAACATGGCCATCATGGCTTCGGTTGCTTCTCTATTTTCTTCTGCCATTGCGTGCTACAAAGAAGAAGACAAGTTATGATACTCCTAAATTATTAGGAGGGTTTTCTTTTTATAAGGATTCGAAAAAATGCAAAAAGGAAAGTTCTAAGGAATGGAAAATTCGAAAATATGGAGATTTGAATAAAAGAAAAATTTCTTGACAACTATTGCTAGCTGTCCAATTCGAAATCTTTTGGTATTTTTCCTATTTTCTTTTCTTTTCTTTTTCTTTTCTTTTAATTTAATTTAAAAATAATAGAAATATGATTCTAACAAAAAGGAAATTCGAATATAACAATGCAAGAATGATTCTAGAACCTAGTGATGCACGTAGGAACTAGATGCACTCGGTATGATCTTAGATGTTATTTTTTGATTTTCTAGAATGAAACTTAAACTAATGCAAGAACAAGAAACAAGACAAGCTAAAGGATAGAAAAAACCAGGTTTAGAAGCTTTAAGCTCTGATACCAAAATGATACAAGCCTCGATTCAAGGCTTATATGTGCGTGGGCTGTTTGGAGAAGGTTAGGTGAGAAACTCGACCTTAAACTTCTTGGATAGGGGTTTTTGGGTTGGTATTTGATGGAAGGGTGAAGTGAACCACACGAGGGGTGATGAACCTCGTGATAAATCACAAACTTAGAGCTAGGAGGGCTGGTCTCAACTAGGTTCTAAGCGCACAAGATTCTCGAGAGAAAACTTGTAAGAAAATTCGATCTTTACTAATTAGCAAAAAGGTTGTCGAACTACAATGCTGGAAGGAGCCTTATTAATATGCTCGACAGCTTGAGCTTCTAGGGTCGACTCAAATAAGAAAAGGAAAGTTTACAAAAGTGCACAAAAGGAAAAGATACAAAAGTGTATAATCAAAAAAGGACATATTCCTAAAATGTCTTTGACTCAATAAATGTAAATATTCTAAATCCTACCCTGCAAAACAGAAAGAGGCAAATATTCTTATTGAAAACTTACCTTACTTACCTCACGGCCAAGAAATGGAAGGTGGTCGTCCTTGTGGCATGCACGCGCCTTGCTCCTAGTCTTACACTTGGATAGGGTTGGGAATCTTTGGGCCCTGACCTCTCTTGCCACTAAAGCCCAAGTATCTGATGTCCCTTGTGTTGTTTAGAAGCCTTTGGAATCTTCTTTGCACTTCTGGTCCATTGCCCTTAGTTGATCTTCCTCTAGGAGCTTGTCGACCCATAAGCTGAACTTGTGGAAGAGTGCTCTTGATCTGCTCCTTGTCATTGCTCCTGGTGGCACTACTGGTGTGGAGACTTCCTCTAGATGCATGTCCTAAAGCTGGTAGCTTATCTGGTCCGAGTTTCCTTGTGTAGAAGTAGAAATGCTCGTGCACTCGGCTAGATCGGCTGTACCGGCTGGACTGTGCGAGGCACTGGCCGGAATGCCTTCAGGACCGGCCAAGTTGATCCCGGAGTTGGTGGCATCACCAAGGCGACCAGCAGTGTCATCCACGTCGCCACCAAGTGTGCCGGAAGCTTGGATCTCTCCGCCGGCAATGCTGGTCGGTCTGGTCCTATTGGTCGAGGGTCCGGCAGTACCGCTTGGGCCGGCAGACGTGCCAGATGGCCCGGCTGTCTCGGGTAAGCTTCCTGGTCGGCCAGTCTGGTCTCCTGGCTGGATGTACAACCTGATGTCCTCATCACCTTGTCTACGGGTTTGGTGCCAATGCTTGGTGCCCAAGGTGTCTTAGGCTTGCTGCAAAGGTCTTAGGCTTATTGCGTAGGTCTTAGCTCTTACGCCTAATGTGCTGCTCAGCCTGAACAGAAAGGTGGAACAAGTCTTTGAAATCATTGTAGATTTGTCTCTCCACTTTCCGGCTGATCCTCTCTTGCAACTCATCCAAGAATTGAGCCATCAATGCCTCCTCATCGTCTTTGAGCTCCAGCCTGTTCCTTAGCCTTTCAAATTCCTCGTAGTACTCCTCTACTGATCTTGTGCCTTGTTTAAGAGTACGAAAACGTCGTTGCAAATCCCTATGGAATAAGGTGGGACAAACCTTTGCCTCATGAGGTCCTTCATGTCGACCCAAGAGTCTACGGGCCTCAATCTTCTTCTCCTACGGCCAGAAGCCTCACGATCCCACCAGATGAGGGCATTATCCGTGAGTTGTGCTATTGCCATGGAGACTCTCCTCTGGCTTGGTTGGTTGTAGTGGTCGAAGATGTGATCCATCTTGGCTTAAGCGGGCAAGGGAACTAAAAGGAGGGGGTTTTGATCAAATCACACAATCAAAGGTGAACCAAGGGAGTTTGAATCTCTCAAACTAACCTGGTCGTGGCTTCAATAGAAAGGAAGTGAATCACACATTTAGTTTCTAAAGAATAAGAACAAGTTCAAAGACAAGGCTTTGAAGAAAATACTTTGTATTCAACTTTTATTTCAATGGGGGTCTATCTTTACAATGAGGTCGTGCTGGGCTTATATAGTGCTCCTAGCAATGGTCCTAAACCTAAAAAGGAGAAAAGGAAATCATACATTTAAAATATATGGCTGTTGGCCATTAATGTCTAGTTTGGCCAACAAGGAAAGTGTATATGCTTGTATCTTGATAGATTTGGGGCGAATGTAATGTGTCTAGGTACATCCTGGATGCTTTGGAAAGTCTTCAATATGTGCCCAAGTTGCAAGGAATAGAGATATTGCAATCTGAACACATTAAGTGCACTTCGGTCCATATATGACAAGTCTTGGAGGAAAGGGATTCGCCTGATCCTCTGGTGGCTGGTGCATGGTAGGTTTATCTTGGGCTTCCTTAGGGCCTTAATAATATCTCTTGGACGCCATGTTTTGGTTTGCAAGTAATTAAACCAGTTGGCCATCTCACTTGCCATAAACGGCTCCAATCGGTTCATTTGAAGGCACATGGACCTGCCAGGTCCAAGGCGTGTTTGAACTTCTAGAAGTGCTTAGGGGAGCTCCTAGAAGTACCAAAAAGTCTCCTGGTTGCCAAAGAAACGTTTGGAGACTTTCACATAAGGAAAGTTCTAGATATGGTAAGTTTCGAAAACTCCAATTTGATGTATGGTTCATGACTTGATCTGGCCTTTTTTTGGGGTGAGCTCCATGTCGCCGCGTGTCCTCTGCGAGTCAGGATTATAGGCCAGGTTTGATCTTGGCTGGCCGCTTCTTGGTTAAGTTTGGATTCATGAAGATACACCCATATATCTTTTTGCGCGTATTTGGCCGCCTTTGTGTTCCTTGGGCCGGCCGGGCCGGGAAGTTGGCCAGGAGTTGTGCCGATGACCTCATCAGTAGTCATCAACAATTACAAGAATATACCGTCGTCCTGAGATGCACTCGGTCTGGATTGGACTCATGAGATCCATACGTAGTAGTTTTAGGATCTTTTTGGTGTGAATCCCATTAATCCTCTTATGTTGAACTTTGATCTATTTGCCCTTGCTACACGCTTCACAAATAGTGTCAATAGGACTATCCAGAGCTGGTATCCCACACACAACTTCAACTTTCACGATCTTGAATAACCCATAGATATTCATGTGTCCAAGTTTTCGATGCCAAAGATCAAGTTAGGATTCCCTTGCAGACATGCATTTAGCTGTTTCACTCCACATGTAATAGTTATTATCAGCCCGAATTCCTGAAAGAACCATGTTCCCATTGGCGTAAAGTGCCTGACATTCTATATTTGTAAATAGAACTTTTAATCCGTCATCGCACAATTGACTGATACTCATAAGGTTTGCTTTCAACCCTTCCAAGCCATAGACCATCTCAAGACATGGCTGCTTTGTTTGTTCTAAGTTCCCAACTCCTTGAATTTTTCCTTGATCTCCATCACCAAAGGTAACTTTTCCACCCTTAACAGGTGAGTAACTATCAAATAGATTCAACTTTCCTGTCATATGTCGGGAACAACCGCTATCAAAGTACCAAGGATCGATATTGGGTTTTTTAGATGACGTGTATGCTATATTTCCTACCATCTCAACTTGAATTTCGTTCTCCTTTGTTCGCTTTCTGTTTTATACAACATAATTTTTGAGACCCAGAATTTTCCGTAGTGTTGTGGTGCAAAGTAACAGTGTCCAGTTCTCCAAATCTTCTGAATAGCCTTGAATCTCTTAAAACAGTTGATCTGTCAATGTCTTTCCTTCCCACAGTATATGCATTCATTTTTGGACCTTCTAGTAGCTGGGAGTATGACACGGGCTTGTGGCAACTCTGAAGATTTTTCAACTTCCTGTTTTCCCGGCTGTGTAACACAAGAAACCACTGTGTTCTAAACGGTTTTACTTTGCACAAAGTTTGACATGTCACTTTTTCTTTCTTCTTATTGAGATGATTGACCTTGATAACCAAGACTCCAGTTAGCCTTGGGAGGCTGTCCAATAGCCAGTATGATACAAGCCTCGATTCAAGGCTTGGATGCGCGTGGGCTGTTTGTAGAAGATTAGGTGAGAAACTCGACCTTAGGCTTCTGGATAGAGGTTTTCTGGTTGGTAAACGATGGAAGGGTGAAGTGAACCACACGAGGGGTGATGAACCTCGTGATAAATCACAAACTTAGAGCTAGGAGGGCTGGTCTCAACTAGGTTCTAAGCGCACAAGTCTCTTGAGAGAAAACTTGTAGGGAAAAAGTTCTACTTTATTAATAATCAAAAGGTTGTCGAACTACAATGCTGGAAGGAGCCTTATTAATATGCTCGACAGCTTGACCTTCTAGGGTCGACACAAATAAAGAAAAGGAAAGTTTACAAAAGTGCACAAAAGGAAAAGATACAAAAGTGCATAACCGAAAAAGGACCTATTCCTAAAATGTTCTTGACTCAAAATGTAAAGCAACTAGATCCTACCCTGCAAAACAGAAAGAGGCATATATTCGAATGTAAACTTACCTTAACTCACCTCACGGCCAAGAAATGGAAGGTGGCCGTCCTTGTGGCATGCACGCGCCTTGCTCCTAGTCTTCGACTTGGAGTAGGGTTACAAATCTCTGGGCCTTGACCTCTCTTGCCACTAAAGCCCAAGTCTCTGATGTCCCTTGTGTTGTTGAGAAGCTATTGGACTCTTCCTTGTATTTTTGGCCCATTGTCCTTAGTCGATCTTCTTCTAGAAGCTTGTTGACCCATAGGCTGAATTTGTGGAAGAGCGCCCTTGATCTGCTTCTTGTCATTGCTCCTTGAGGTACTACTGGTGTTGAGACTTCCTCTAAGTGCATGTCCTGGAGCTGGTAGCTCATTTGGTCCGAGTCCTCTTGTGTAGAAGTGGAAGTGCGCGTGTACTCGGCTGGATCAGCTGTACCGGCTG
Organism: Pugionium cornutum; assembly: GCA_018901935.1. NCBI lineage: Eukaryota > Viridiplantae > Streptophyta > Magnoliopsida > Brassicales > Brassicaceae > Pugionium > Pugionium cornutum. Next base: position 21,370,602 of record CM032156.1, on the reverse strand, counting down.
GATTGTGCGCGGTACTAGCCGGAATGACTTCAGGACCGGCCAAGTTGATCCCGGAGTTGGCGGTTTCATCAGGGGGACCGGCGGTGTCATTCACGTCCCCACCAAGTGTGCCGGAAGCTTGGGCCTCTCCGCCGGCGATGTTGACCGGTCTGGTCCTATAGGTCGAGGGTCCGGCGGTACTGTCTGGTCCGGCAAGCGCGCCAGATGGTCCTGTTGTCTCGGGCAAGCTTCCTGGTCGGCCAATCTGGTCTCTTGGCTGGATGTTCGACCTGATGTCCTCATCATTCCCTCCCTCTTCAGTAGGTTTTGTCCTCAAAACTGGATCATCTGCATGGAAAGGGGCCAAGTCAGTAACATTGAACGTATTGGACACATTAAACTCACCTGGCAGCTCGATCCGGTAGGCATTGTTGTTTATCCTCTCGAGCACTATGAATGGTCCATCTCCTCTTGGTGCTAGCTTGGAACTCCTGCCGTAGGTGTAGCCACACCCAATCGCCTGGTTGAAAGATCACCTCCTTTCTTCCCTTGTTGGCATGAGTCACGTACTGTCCGGTCCTCTTCTCCAAGTTCTCTGCTACCTTCTGGTGTAACCTCCTTATGAACTCTGCTTTGGATGCTCCGTTGAGGTTGGTCATCTCAGCTGGTGGCAGTGGTGTTTGCTCCAATGGGGTGAGAGGGTTGAAACCATATACCACTTCAAATGGGGTCTTCTTGGTTGCTGAGTGCACGGCTCGGTTGTAGGCGAACTCAATGAATGGCAGGCACTCCACCCAAGTCTTTAGGTTCTTCCCTAGTGTTGTTCTGAGAAGAGTTGATAGGGTCCTGTTGACAACTTCAGTTTGGCCATCGGTTTGAGGATGGCAAATGGTTGAGAAGAGTAGCTTCGTGCCTAGTTTTCTCCAAAGGGTCCTCCAGAAATGGCTGAGGAACTTGGTGTCCCTATCTGATACGATGGTCCTTGGCACTCCATGAAGCCGTACTATCTCCCTGAAGAATAGCTCAGCTGTTTGTGTGGCATCATTGACATTGGCACATGGGATGAAATGTGCCATCTTGGAGAATCTGTCCACCACTACAAAGATTGCATCTTTGTGGTTGATCTTGGGCAGACCGAGAACAAAATCCATCCATATGTCCACCCATGGATGTGTTGGTATGGGCAGTGGGAGATACAACCCGTGAGGTTGCACTCGGGACTTTGCCTTCTTGCAAGTAATGCATCTTGCACAATGTGCTTCTACTGTCCTCTTGATGTGTGGCCAGTAGAAGTGCTCCTTGACCACTGCTAGAGTCTTGTCGACCAAAGTGGCCCATGAGTCCTCCTCCAAGATGATAAGCTCCTTAGTGATCCTGTGGTATGCACAGCCTTCTTTCTCGGAACAAGAATCCCTCATGGATGTAGAATTTGCCATGACTCCCTGTGCTACACTCCTTGTAGCTCTCAGCAAGTCAGGATCATCCTTGTATAGATCCTTGATGTGCTCGAATCCTAGGACCTTTGCCTCCATGGTTGATATCAAGGCAAACCTCCTTGATAGTGCATCGGCTACCACATTATCTTTGCCCTTCTTGTACTTGATGATGTACGGAAGGTCTCTATGAACTCCATCCACCTGGCATGTCTCCTCTTGAGATTGGTTTGCCCTCTGAGGTGTTTGAGAGTCTCGTGATCAGTGTGGATCACAAACTCCTTGGACAGCAAGTAATGCTGCCAAGTCTCCAATGCTCGGACAAGGGCATAGAGCTCCTTGTCATAAGTGGGGTAGTTCAGTGAGGCACCACCTAGCTTCTCACTGAAGTATGCCACTGGTCTCCCTCCTTGAGTTAGCACTGCTCCTATGCCTATTCCAGAGGCATCACACTCCACTTCAAATGTCTTGTTGAAGTCGGGCAGGACTAGCACTGGTGCATGTGTAAGGCTGTCCTTCAAGGCCTGGAATGCGTTCTCCTGGGCTTCTCCCCAGCTGAATCCACGTTCTTCTTCACTACTGCCGTCAGTGGTGAGGCAATACTGCTGAAGTTGGGCGAATCTCCTATAGAAGCTGGCCAGTCCGTGGAAGCTCCTTACTTGGCTGATGTTTCCTGGTGTTGGCCATTCTTGTATGGCTCGAATCTTCTCCTCATCAACCTGTAGGCCCTGTGAACTCACAACAAAACCTAAAAAGACAAGCTTATCAGTACAAAAGGTGCACTTCTTGAGATTGGCATAAAGCTCTTCTTGTCGAAGGGTTTTAAGGACCATCTCAAGATGTGTGAGGTGTTCCGTAGGCACTTACTATAAACAAGTATGTCATCAAAATAAACTACCACAAACTTACTGATGTACGCCCTAAGAACTTGGTTCATAAGGCGCATGAAGGTGCTTGGGGCATTAGTCAAGCCAAATGGCATGACTGTCCACTCGTAGAGCCCTTGCTTTGTCTTGAAAGCAGTCTTCCACTCATCACCTTCCTTCATTCTTACCTGGTGGTATCCACTTTTGAGGTCTATCTTGGAGAAGACCGTGGCTCCAGTCAGCTCATCTAGCATGTCATCCAGTCGTGGTATTGGATGCATATACTTGACTGTGATGTTGTTGATTGCTCGGCAGTCCACGCACATGCGCCAAGTCCCATCCTTCTTGGGCACTAGTAGCACTGGTACAGCACATGGACTGAGGCACTCTCGAACATATCCCTTCTCCAGGAGCTCCTTGACTTGCTTCTCAAGCTCCTTGGACTCCTCTGGACTCATCCGGTAGGCTGGCCGGTTGGGCAGGGCTGCTCCGGGCACTAGATCAATCTGGTGTTCTATGCCACGTAAAGGAGGCAAGCCTGCCGGTATCTCCTCTGGAAATACATCCTGGAATTTGTTGAGGAGTGTTGCTACTTCATGAGGTAGCTCTACCTGTCCCTGTTCTATACTCAACACTTCCTTGAAAACCATTAGTAACATTAAGTCCTTCGAGGCTAAAGCTCTCCGGACATGACTAGGTTGAATAAGAAAGTTAGACTTGACAAGTTTCTTTTCCTTACTCATTTGGAGTTGTAGCTCATGTACTTGGGCAGGTGTAAGAGGAGCTAGGCTGACCTTTCTCTTGTCATGCACGAAGGTGTATAGATTGGTTCTGCCATCATGCCTGGTTTCTTTGTCAAACTGCCATGGTCTTCCTAGTAGAAGATGGCCAGCTTGCATGGGCACCACGTCGCACACGACTTGGTCTTGATACTTGCCCACACTGAATGGCACAGAGACTTGCTCATGGATCTTGAGCTCTACTTTGTCATCGAGCCATCTCAGTCTATATGGTCGAGGATGCCGTGTCCTCTCTAGACCTAGCTTATCAACCATATACGCACTAGCAACATTAGTGCAAGAACCACCATCTATGATGAGGTTACATACCTTTCCCTTGATGGTGCAACGGCTGTGGAAGATGTTCTCCCTTTGGATGGTCTCTGAAGGATCCACCATTGCACTGAGGATACGTCTAGTGACCAGCACTTCCCCCACATCAGGGTACTCAATGTCACCATATTCTCCTTCTGGTTCATAGTCCTCTTCATCTTGGGACTCATATTCTCCTGCCTCCGTAATCAGCATGACTCGGTTGTTTGGGCACTCCCTTGAGATGTGTCCACGTCCCCTGCACTTGAAACAAGTTATGTCACGTGATCTTTGGGGGTTAGAAGACTTACCAGGCTCTCTCTGGTCACGGGTGGGTTCAGGAGGCTTGCTCTTGAACCTTGACTCGATCTCTACGCTTTTGCCTTTGTCCACTGTCTTAGGCATGTTGCTTGGTGCCCAAGGTATCTTAGGCTTGCTGCGGATGTCTTGGCTCTTACGTTTGATGTGCTGTTCAGCTTGCACAGATAGGTGGAACAAGTCATTGAAGTCGTTGTAGATTTGCCTTTCCACCTTGCAGCTGATCCTTTCTTGGAGTCCATCCAAGAATTGTGCCACCAATGCTTCTTCATCATCATTGAGCTCCAATCTGTTCCTTAACCTCTCGAACTCTTCATAGTACTCCTCTACTGATCTGGTACCCTGCTTAAGAGTACAAAAACGACGTTGCAAGTCCCTATGAAAGTAAGGTGGAACAAACCTTTGTCGCATGACATCCTTCATGTCGACCCATGAGTCTATGGGCCTCATTCTTTTCCTCCTTCTGTCAGATACCTCACGATCCCACCAGATGAGGGCATTGTCTGTGAGTTGTGCTACTGCCATTGAGACTCTCCTAGGACCTGGTTGGTTGTAGTGATCAAAGATATGATCCATTCGCTTCTCCCAATCTAGGTAAGCCTCGGGGTCTACATTTCCTGCAAAAGTTGGAGGAGTTAGTTTAACATCAGGATGAATTACCCGGTTATAGGTGTGTTCATCTCCATCCTCATGACGTCTAGGAGGCATTCTTGGTCTCTGGTGAAGACCATATGGCTCAAAGCCATCATCTTCTGCCTCTGGTTGCCGTGGAGGTCCTCTCGGCCTATGGTGATAGTTATGAGGTTGCGTGTCCTCATCTCCATCTGGCTGGGGTTCCTCCTGTTCGTGCCGTGTCCTAAGGTACTCAGGACCCTCAGGACGATCTGGCTATGCTCTCACGTGCCTTATGGCCTGGAATCTTACTGGTCTCTCCACGAGCTCCAACCTCTCGCCTATGGATGCGAGTTGTGTTTGGAGTGTGGTGAACATGGCCATCATGGCTTCAGCTGCGTCTCTATTCTCTTCTCCCATGTGTGCTACAAAGAAAGAAGACAATTAGGGTGCTCCTAAATTATTAGGAGAGTTTTCTTTTTATATGTGGTTTGAAAAATGCAAAAAGGAAAAATTCTAAAGAAAGGAAATTCGAAAAAAGGAAACTTCCTAGACAACTTGTGCTAGCTGTCCAATTCGAATTCTTTTAGTATCTTTTCTTTTTTCTTTTTCTTTTCTTTTTAATTAAACTTAAAAATAAAGGAAATATGACTTAAACAAAAAGGAAAACGTGAATGATAATGCAAAAGTGAACCTAAACCCTAGTGATACACGTAGGAGGCTAGATGCACTTGGTTTGGAGTTTGATGTTGTTTTTTTTATTTTTCTTGAATACGACTTAAACTAATGCAAGAACTAGAAATAAGACAAGCAAAAGGATAGAAACAACCTGGTTTAGGAGCTTTAAGCTCTGATACCAAAATGATACAAGCCTCGATTCAAGGCTTGGATGCGCGTGGGCTGTTTGTAGAAGATTAGGTGAGAAACTCGACCTTAGGCTTCTGGATAGAGGTTTTCTGGTTGGTAAATGATGGAAGGGTGAAGTGAACCACACGAGGGGTGATGAACCTCGTGATAAATCACAAACTTAGAGCTAGGAGGGCTGGTCTCAACTAGGTTCTAAGCGCACAAGTCTCTCTTGAGAGAAAGCTCATAGGGAAAAAGTTCTACTTTATTAATAATCAAAAGGTTGTCGAACTACAATGCTGGAAGGAGCCTTATTAATATGCTCGACAGCTTGACCTTCTAGGGTCGACACAAATAAAGAAAAAGGAAAGTTTACAAAAGTGCACAAAAGGAAAAGATACAAAAGTGCATAACCGAAAAAAGGACCTATTCCTAAAATGTTCTTGACTCAAAAATGTAAAGCAACTAGATCCTACCCTGCAAAACAGCAAGAGGCATATATTTGAATGTAAACTTACCTTAACTCACCTCACGGCCAAGATATGGAAGGTGGCCGTCCTTGTGGCATGCACGCGCCTTGCTCCTAGTCTTCAACTTGGAGTAGGGTTACAAATCTCTGGGCCTTGACCTCTCTTGCCACTAAAGCCCAAGTCTCTGATGTCCCTTGTGTTGTTGAGAAGCTATTGGACTCTTCTTTGTATTTTTGGCCCATTGTCCTTGGTCGATCTTCTTCTAGAAGCTTGTTGACCCATAGGCTGAATTTGTGGAAGAGCGCCCTTAATCTGCTTCTTGTCATTGCTCCTTGAGGTACTACTGGTGTTGAGACTTCCTCTAAGTGCATGTCCTGGAGCTGGTAGCTCATTTGGTCCGAGTCCTCTTGTGTAGAAGTGGAAGTGCGCGTGTACTCGGCTGGATGGCCTGTACCGGCTGGATTGTGCGCGGTACTGGCCGGAATGACTTCAGGACTGGCCAAGTTGATCCCGGAGTCGGCGGTGTCATCAGGGGGACCGGCGGTGTCATTCACGTCCCCACCAAGTGTGCCGGAAGCTTGGGCCTCTCCGCCGGCGATGTTGACCGGTCTGGTCCTATAGGTCGAGGGTCCGGCGGTACTGTCTAGTCCGGCAGGCGCGCCAGATGGTCCTGCTGTCTCGGTCAAGCTTCCTGGTCGGCCAATCTGGTCTCCTGGATGGATGTTCGACCTGATGTCCTCATCACAGTATGTCATCCAAATTTTTTGATCCAGAGTTTAGCATTCTTATCTTTTTGTAGTTTTCATCTATCTGATGCTTTAGACTCCTGATCTTTTCCTTTTTTGACTGTAAGCAACCTTTAGTGAACTGATCTATCCTTCAAGAGCCTGATTCTTCTTCTGTAGCTTTAGTCCACACCAGCCTCCTTGTGCTCTATATAGTCTTGGTTTGTGTTACATCTATCATCACCTTCGAACTCAAAGATGTTCAATTTAGCTTTTAGTAGAGCGTTATCTTTAATGAGTTGTAGATTCTCAGTACTAAGTTTAACCCAATCATTGTAGAATCTCTGATATTCTATGTTCGTATCAAATCCTTCTTCGTTATCCGAATCTGTTTTTGCTTCTGAGAAATCTGGTGTTTGACCCAACTGAAACTCTGGCAGAAAAGGCAACAAAATTCAACAACATGGAGTCGTCTTCATCTTTACTCTCCATTTCTGAATCACTGAATACCAGAAGTGATTTGTTTTTTTGTTTTGTTACTGTGGGACATTCATTTCGAGTGTGCCCCACTCCTTGACATTCTGAACATGTTAACTCCTTCAATTTGGTAAGAGGTCAATCAATCTTGAAGTGACCAAACCCTTCACACTCATGGCATTACAGTTCTCTTCTTTTTCCTGTTCTTTTGTGTTCAGATCGAGACAATTTTTCTCCAACTCTGTCCGAGTCATTTTGCCTTTCTCGACTCATTTGAGCATCTTGTTTAGAGTTCAGTTTTTTCTTTCTCGACTCGTTTGAGCATCTTGTTGAAGTTCCTGGCTATAAGACTCATATTTTCTTCTATTATCTTCACTCTGACACTTTCTTGATCAACACTGAAAGCGATTCCTTTAGGTTGGCTCTGTTCACTAGCTACTGCTTCCATTTCTTCAACGTTGAGCATACCGGCCAGTTCATCAAACTTAATTTCGTCTGTATATATGGCAATCTTCAAAACAGCTTTATGGGGAGCAAACTTTGGAGGCAAGCATCTGAGAAGTTTCTTGACTAACTTTTTCTCTTTATACTTTTTGCCAAGAACACATGCCTCATTCGCTAAAGCACTAAACTAGGAAGTGAAGCTCGCAATAGATTCATCCGGATCCATCTTCAGATTTTCAAACTTTGAAGCAAGATGATCAACTCTAGCCTTCTCACGCTAGTATCTCCCTCAAATGATTCACCAGGGTATTTGATACAAGCCTTGATTCAAGGATGTATGCGCGTGGGCTGTTTGTAGAAGATTAGGTGAGAAACTCAACCTTAGGCTTCTGAATAGGGGTTTTCTGGTTGGTAAACGATGGAAGGGTGAAGTGAACCACACGAGGGGTGATGAACCTCGTGATAAATCACAAACCTAGAGCTAGGAGGGCTGGTCTCAACTAGGTTCTAAGCGCACAAGATTCTTAGAGAGAAAACTTGTAGGGAAAAAGTTCTACTTTATTAATAATCAAAAAGGTTGTCGAACTACAATGCTGGAAGGAGCCTTATTAATATGCTCGACAGCTTGACCTTCTAGGCTCGACACAAATAAAGAAAAGGAAAGTTTACAAAAGTGCACAAAAGGAAAAGATACAAAAGTGCATAACCGAAAAAGGACCTATTCCCAAAATGTTCTTGACTCAAAAATGTAAAGCAACTAGATCCTACCCTGCAAAACAGAAAGAGGCATATATTCGAATTTAAACTTACCTTAACTCACCTCACGGCCAAGAAATGGAAGGTGGCCGTCCTTGTGGCATGCACGCGCCTTGCTCCTACTCTTCGACTTGGAGTAAGGTTACAAATCTCTGGGCTTTGACCTCTCTTGCCACTAAAGCCCAAGTCTCTGATGTCCCTTGTGTTGTTGAGAAGCTATTGGACTCTTCCTTGTATTTTTGGCCCATTGTCCTTAGTCGATCTTCTTCTAGAAGCTTGTTGACCCATAGGCTGAATTTGTGGAAGAGCGCCCTTGACCTGCTTCTTGTCATTGCTCCTTGAGGTACTACTGGTGTTGAGACTTCCTCTAAGTGCATGTCCTGGAGCTGGTAGCTCATTTGGTCCGAGTCCTCTTGTGTAGAAGTGGAAGTGCGCGTGTACTCGGCTGGATCGCCTGTACCGGCTGGATCGCCTGTACCGGCTGGATTGTGCGCGGTACTGGCCGGAATGACTTCAGGACCGGCCAAGTTGATCCCGGAGTCGGCGGTGTCATCAGGGGGACCGGCGGTGTCATTCACGTCCCCACCAAGTGTGCCGGAAGCTTGGGCCTCTCCGCCGGCAATGTTGACCGGTCTGGTCCTATAGGTCGAGGGTCCGGCGGTACTGTCCGGTCCGGCAGGCGCGCCGGATGGTCCTGCTGTCTCGGGCAAGCTTCCTGGTCGGCCAGTCTGGTCTCCTGGCTGGATGTATGACCTGATGTCCTCATCATTCCCTCCCTCTTCAGTAGGTTTTGTCCTCAAAACTTGTTCATCTGCATGGAAAGGAGCCAAGTCAGTGACATTAAACGTATTGGACACATTAAACGCACCTGGAAGCTCGATCCGGTAGGCATTGTTGTTGATCCTTTCGAGCACTCTGAATGGTCCATCTCCTCTTGGTGCTAGCTTGGAACTCCTTAGGTTTGGGAACCTCTCCTGCCGTAGGTGTAGCCACACCCAATCGCCTGGTTGAAAGATCACCTCCTTTCTTCCTTTGTTGGCATGGGTCACGTACTGTCCGGTCCTCTTTTCCAAGTTCTCTGCTACCTTCTGGTGTAACCTCCTTATGAACTCTGCTTTGGATGCTCCATTGAGGTTGGTCATCTCAGCTGGTGGCAGTGGTGTTTGCTCCAATGGGGTGAGAGGGTTGAAACCGTATACCACTTCAAATGGGGTCTTCTTAGTTGCTGAGTGCACGGCTCGGTTGTAGGCGAACTCAATGAATGGCAGGCACTCCACCCAAGTCTTTAGGTTCTTCCCTAGTGTTGTTCTGAGAAGAGTTGATATGGTCCTGTTGACAACTTCAGTTTGGCCATCGGTTTGAGGATGGCAAGTGGTTGAGAAGAGTAGCTTCGTGCCTAGCTTTCTCCAAAGGGTCCTCCAGAAATGGCTGAGGAACTTGGTGTCCCTATCTGATACGATGGTCCTTGGCACTCCATGAAGCCGTACTACCTCTCTGAAGAACAGCTCAGCTGTTTGCGTGGCATCATTGACATTGGCACATGGGATGAAGTGTGCCATCTTGGAGAATCTGTCCACCACTACAAAGATTGCATCTTTGTGGTTGACCTTGGGCAGACCTAGAACAAAATCCATCGAGATGTCCACCCATGGATGTGTTGGTATGGGCAGTGGGAGATACAACCCATGAGGTTGCACTCGGGACTTTGCCTTCTTGCAAGTGGTGCATCTTGCACAATGTGCTTCTACTGTCCTCTTGATGTGTGGCCCGTAGAAGTGCTCCTTGACCACTGCTAGAGTCTTGTCGACACCAAAGTGGCCCATGAGTCCTCCTCCATGAGCTTCTCGGATGATAAGCTCTCTTAGTGATCCCTGTGGTATGCACAGCCTTCTTTCTCGGAACAAAAATCCCTCATGGATGTAGAATTTGCCATGACTCCCTGTGCTACACTCCTTGTAGCTCTCAGCAAGGTCAGGATCATCCTTGTATAGATCCTTGATGTGCTCGAATCCTAGGACTTTTGCCTCCATGGTTGATATCAAGGCAAACCTCCTTGATAGTGCATCGGCTACCACATTATCTTTGCCCTTCTTGTACTTGATGATGTACGGAAAGGTCTCTATGAACTCCATCCACCTGGCATGTCTCCTCTTGAGATTCGTTTGCCCTCTGAGGTGTTTGAGAGTCTCGTGATCAGTGTGGATCACAAACTCCTTGGACAGCAAGTAGTGCTGCCAAGTCTCCAATGCTCAGACAAGGGCATAGAGCTCCTTGTCATAAGTGGGGTAGTTCAGTGAGGCACCACCTAGCTTCTCACTGAAGTATGCCACTGGTCTCCCTCCTTGGGTTAGCACTGCTCCTATGCCTATTCCAGAGGCATCACACTCCACTTCAAACGTCTTGTTGAAGTCGGGAAGGACTAGCACTGGAGCGTGTGTAAGGCTGTCCTTCAAGGCCTGGAATGCCTTCTCCTGAGCTTCTCCCCAGCTGAATCCCACGTTCTTCTTGACTACTGCCGTCAGTGGTGAGGCAATACTGCTGAAGTTGGGCACGAATCTCCTATAGAAGCTGGCCAGTCCGTGGAAGCTCCTTACTTGGCTGATGTTTCCTGGTGTTGGCCATTCTTGTATGGCTCGAATCTTCTCCTCATCAACCTGTAGGCCCTGTGAACTCACAACAAAACTGATGTACGCCCTAAGAACTTGGTTCATAAGGCGCATGAAGGTTCTTGGGGCATTAGTCAAGCCAAATGGCATGACTGTCCACTCGTAGAGTCCTTGCTTTGTCTTGAAAGCGGTTTTCCACTCATCACCTTCCTTCATTCTTACCTGGTGGTATCCACTCTTGAGGTCTATCTTGGAGAAGATCGTGGCTCCACTCAGCTCATCTAGCATGTCATCCAGTCGTGGTATTGGATGCCTATACTTGACTGTGATGTTGTTGATGGCTCGGCAGTCCACACACATGCGCCTAGTCCCATCCTTCTTGGACACCAGTAGCACTGGTACAGCACATGGACTGAGGCTCTCTCGAACATATCCTTTCTCCAGGAGCTCCTTGACTTGCTTCTCAAGTTCCTTGGACTCCTCTGGACTCATCCGGTAGGCTGGCCGGTTGGGCAGGGCTGCTCCGGGCACTAGATCAATCTGATGTTCTATGCCACGTAAAGGAGGCAAGCCTGCTGGTATCTCCTCTGGAAATACATCCTGGAATTTGTTGAGGAGTGTTGCTACTTCATGAGGTAGCTCTACCTGTCCCTGTTCTATACACAACACTTCCTTGAAAACCATTAGTAACATTAAGTCCTTCGAGGCTAAAGCTCTCCGGACATGACTAGGTCGAATAAGAAAGTTAGACTTGACAAGTTTCTTTTCCTTACTCATTTGGAGTTGTAGCTCATGTACTTGGGCAGGTGTAAGAGGAGCTAGGCTCACCTTTCTCTTGTCATGCACGAAGGTGTAGAGATTGGTTCTGCCATCATGCCTGGTATCTTTGTCAAACTGCCATGGTCTTCCTAGCAGAAGATGGCCAGCTTGCATGGGCACCACGTCGCACACGACCTCGTCTTGGTACTTGCCCACACTGAATGGCACAGTGACTTGCTCATGAATCTTGAGCTCCACTTTGTCATCAAGCCATCTCAGTCGATATGGTCGGGGATGCCGTGTCCTCTCTAGACCTAGCTTATCAACCATATACGCACTAGCAACATTAGTGCAAGAACCACCATCTATGATGAGGTTACATACCTTTCCCTTGACGGTGCAACGGCTGTGGAAGATGTTCTCCCTTTGGATGGTCTCTGAAGGATCCACCATTGCACTGAGGAAACGTCTAGTGACCAGCACTTTCCCCACATCAGGGTACTCAGTGTCACCATATTCTCCTTCTGGTTCATAGTCCTCTTCATCTTGGGACTCATATTCTCCTGCCTCCGTAATCAGCATGACTCGGTTGTTTGGGCACTCCCTTGAGATGTGTCCACATCCCCTGCACTTGAAACAAGTTATGTCACGTGATCTTTGAGGGTTAGAAGGCTTACCAGGCTCTCTCTGGTCACGGGTGGGTTCAGGAGGCTTGCTCTTGAACCTTGACTCGATCTCTACGCTTTTGCCTTTGTCCACTGTCTTAGGCATGTTGTTTGGTGCCCAAGGTGTCCTAGGCTTGCTGCGGACGTCTTGGCTCTTACGTTTGATGTGCTGTTCAGCTTGCACAGATAGGTGGAACAAGTCTTTGAAATCGTTGTAGATTTGCCTTTCCACCTTGCAGCTGATCCTTTCTTGGAGTCCATCCAAGAATTGCGCCATCAATGCTTCTTCATCATCATGGAGCTCCAATCTGTTCCTTAACCTCTCGAACTCTTCATAGTACTCCTCTACTGATCTGGTACCCTGCTTAAGAGTACAAAACGTCGTTGCAAATCCCTATGAAAGTAAGGTGGAACATACCTTTGTCGCATGAGGTCTTTCATGTCGACCCATGAGTCTACAGGCCTCATCCTCTTCCTCCTTCTGTCAGATACCTCACGATCCCACCAGATGAGGGCATTGTCCGTGAGTTGTGCTACTGCCATTGAGACTCTCCTAGGTCCTGGTTGGTTGTAGTGATCAAAGATATGATCCATTCGCTTCTCCCAATCTAGGTATGCCTCGGGGTCTACTTTTCCTGCAAAAGTTGGAGGAGTTAGTTTAACATCAGGATGAATTACCCGGTTATAGGTGTGTTCATCTCCATCCTCATGACGTCTAGGAGGCATTCTGGGTCTCTGGTGAAGACCATATGGCCCAAAGCCATCATCTTCTGCCTCTGGTTGCCGTGGAGGTCCTCTCGGCCTGTGGTGATAGTTATGAGGTTGCGTGTCCTCATCTCCATCTGGCTGGGGTTCCTCCTGTTCGTGCCGTGTCCTAAGGTACTCAGGACCCTCAGGACGATCTGGCTCAGCTCTCACGTGCCTTATGGCCTGGAATCTTACTGGTTTCTCCACACGCTCCAACCTCTCGCCTATGGATGCGAGTTGTGTTTGGAGTGTGGTGAACATGGCCATCATGGCTTCAGCTGCGTCTCTATTCTCTTCTCCCATGTGTGCTACAAAGAAAGAAGATAATTAGGGTGCTCATAAATTATTAGGAGAGTTTCTTTTTATATGGGATTTGAAAAATGCAAAAAGGAAAATCCTAAGGAAAGGAAATTCAAAAAATGTGAAGATTTGAGAAAAAGGAAACTTTCTTGACAACTTGTGCTAGCTGTCCAATTCGACTTCCTTTAGTATTCTTTCTATTTTCTTTTTATTTTCTTTTTAATTTAACTTAAAAATAAAGGAAATATGATTTAAACAAAAGGAAAACGTGCAAGACAATGCAAAAGTGAATCTAAACCCTAGTGATACACGTAGGAGGCTAGATGCACTCGGTTTGGAGTTTGATGTTGTTTTTTTGATTTTTCTTGAATACGACTTAAACTAATGCAAGAACTAGAAATAAGAAAAGCAAAAGGATAGAAACAACCTGGTTAAGGAGCTTTAAGCTCTGATACCAAAATGATACAAGCCTTGATTCAAGGATGTATGCGCGTGGGCTGTTTGTAGAAGATTAGGTGAGAAACTCAACCTTAGGCTTCTGAATAGGGGTTTTCTGGTTGGTAAACGATGGAAGGGTGAAGTGAACAACACGAGGGGTGATGAACCTCGTGATAAATCACAAACTTAGAGCTAGGAGGGCTGGTCTCAACTAGGTTCTAAGCGCACAAGTCTCTTTTGAGAGAAAGCTTGTAGGAAAAAGTTCTACTTTATTAATAATCAAAAGGTTGTCGAACTACAATGCTGGAAGGAGCCTTATTAATATGCTCGACAGCTTGACCTTCTAGGGTCGACACAAATAAAGAAAAGGAAAGTTTACAAAAGTGCACTAAAGGAAAAGATACAAAAGTGTATAACTGAAAAAGGACCTATTCCTAAAATGTTCTTGACTCAAAAATGTAAAGCAACTAGATCCTACCCTGCAAAACAGAAAGAGGCATATATTCAAATGTAAACTTACCTTAACTCACCTCACGGCCAAGAAATGGAAGGTGGCCGTCCTTGTGGCATGCACGCGCCTTGCTCCTACTCTTCGACTTGGAGTAGGGTTACAAATCTCTGGGCCTTGACCTCTCTTGCCACTAAAGCCCAAGTCTCTGATGTCCCTTGTGTTGTTGAGAAGCTATTGGACTCTTCCTTGTATTTTTGGCCCATTGTCCTTAGTCGATCTTCTTCTAGAAGCTTGTTGACCCATAGGCTGAATTTGTGGAAGAGCGCCCTTAATCTGCTTCTTGTCATTGCTCCTTGAGGTACTACTGGTGTTGAGACTTCCTCTAAGTGCATGTCCTGGAGCTGGTAGCTCATTTGGTCCGAGTCCTCTTGTGTAGAAGTGGAAGTGCGCGTGTACTCGGCTGGATCGCCTGTACCGGCTGGACTGTGCGCGGTACTGGCCGGAATGACTTCAGGACCGGCCAAGTTGATCCCGGAGTCGGCGGTGTCATCAGGGGGACCGGCGGTGTCATTCACGTCCCCACCAAGTGTGCCGGAAGCTTGGGCCTCTCCGCCGGCGATGTTGACCGGTCTGGTCCTATAGGTCGAGGGTCCGGCGGTACTGTCCGGTCCGGCAGGCGCGCCGGATGGTCCTGCTGTCTCGGGCAAGCTTCCTGGTCGGCCAGTCTGGTCTCCTGGCTGGATGTATGACCTGATGTCCTCATCAGTATTCCAGGCTTCCTTAGCAATCTCGCATCCTTGAATGAGCTTTAACTGGTCTAGATCTATGGCTGAAAAGATGACAGTGATGGCCTTGGAGTTAAACTTTGATGCAACTTTCTCGGAATCCGTCCAGCGTTCCTTCAGTTTTGGAATCTTTTCCCTGTCATCAGTAAGCATATATGGTTATTTCCGTCCATTTTCCACTACAATTAAAGCATCTTCGTCAATTCCACGTATGACATGTCTCATCCGAGATTTCTAGTGTCCAAAATTCCTTTCATAGAGTATTACAACCTTTTGAACAATGACAAACTCTTTCGTAGTATCCATTTTTTTCTCCCAGGAAAATTACATGTGTAGAACACTCACGGGTTCAAGGTAACACTGCTCTGATACCAAACGTAAAAATAGATACTTGTAGAGTAACACACATGAATGAGAGTGCACGTTTGATTTCTCTATAGACACAAACTTTATTAAAGATTTCTTAAACAATCTTACAAAGACTTATTTAATTAGATTTATTCCAGAACACAATGACCAATCTTTAATATATCCAAAACTCACACATAGCAACAACTATATTACACTCTTTTGTTCACTCACTAAAATCCTAAGAATTCTCTCTATATTCTTGAAAGTGACAACTAAACCTAGTCCCTCTTTCATCTTTTTTATACTCATGACTCTATTAAAGACGTCAAATACTCTTTTCTTTTTGTGCACCTTGAATCTTCTAGTTTAGAAAGCGGCCTCTTTTTCTTTCACACACCTTCTTTTTTTGCATCCGGATTTTGTGTCCTTCCAGCTCTCACAGTATATTGGTTGCAATTTGCAGCCAAACTGCAACTAATTTGCGACCATTTTGCGTCTAAGTTACGTAGTCACTATGTAGTCGCTCCTTAACAACCAATATGCGATTACATATTCTGTAATCACACATTAGTCACATATTGGTAGCATTTTTGCGATTAATTTTCGACCACAGCTGAATTTTTATATGTTATTCACAAATCTTAGATATTTCAAACTCATAATATCAATTATACATATGTACAACTCACAATAACTCAACAATATAATTAAAAATCAAAAAACTGTTCGACAAAAATTATGAAACATATAAAGTTTTATGCAATGTAATATAAGATTACGAAAATGTGTAAAGTGTTTTTGTAAAATAATTTACAAAATTTGTTAAATGTGTTAAAAAGTTTTTTATAGTTACTAATTTAAGTTTATACATTTCTTAATGTTATATTTAATATCATATAATCTATAATACATCAAAATTAATATGATTTAGGATTTAGAGTATAATTTGTGATTACTTTGCCAGCACGCTGCCGATACATTTAGAGTGTGGTTACAAATTATTCACAAAATACATAGTATTTAACCTATATGTAAATGTTCTAGTAGATAAATACCAAATGATATTAGTAGCCTATTACGCACCCTAGAAGCTTTGGTAGCTCTATTAGATCTTACATCATTTGGTATAAGAACTAAAAGCTCATATCCCTGGTTTTGTACACCCAACCTTTATCATGTATGCTTTTGTTTGGCATTTTCTTCTTACATCTTATCGAAAAACCAAATAAAAATATTTGTTTTAATTCTTTGTTTGCATCGTTCTTCTCGTATAAATCCAAGAACCAAAATAAAATTTTACATTTGTTTCTGTTTAGTTTAGTCTCATAATCAAAAGAAACCCCCTAAATAAAAATGTCATCAGTTTGTCCTTTTTGTTTAACTTACCGAATTTATTTGCTAGCATAAAAAAGAATTTTTTTTAAAGAATTTTTTTATTTCTTAGTATTTTTGTCCTATTTTAAATTCAAATAGAAAAAATAAAAAAATAAATATTGTGTTTTAAGTTAGTTTCCAAAAGAAACCAAAAACAAAAAACATAAAAATATTTTCGTATTTTGATTTTTTTAGTATTATTTATGTTTTAATACCAAATATTCATTCAAGTGTTTTCTTAATTGTTTATTTCAACTTAAACATATCTTCTTCTTTTTGCAAGATGCAAATTTAAAATATGGAATACTATGAAAAAGAAGACTTATTGAACCTATGATAAACCGATTATAGTCAAACAATAACTATGATCAAGGCCTACACGTAAATGATGCTAGATATGGAGATAATGGTTGACATAAAAGCTATTCAGAATTGACAATGAACCAGGAGTTAAATAACTCGAACCCCAGCCACCAGACCATAGAAGCTACTTAAAGACAATTACACCTTGCCACTTTGTTGTATCAAGTCGAGTGCAACCTACGCCACTCCGACTAGATCAAAAATTTGACCAGTAAAGTATACAATTCAAAATCTCTATTTTTTTCAGGACATAATACGGATCCACAAAATTATCTTTGATGGGAAACCAACTTGAAACAATGGTTGCGGGCAAACAACATCACTAAAAAAAGAGAAGATTTTATACGCTGTTGATATGCTCGTTGGAGAAAATCTATAATTGGTGGTTGAAGGAAATGCACAAATCTTCTACAACCAAACCAGTCCTTGATTGGGGAGACTTCAAGACACAAATGTATAGGAAGTTTTTGAAGAAGCACCAAATACGCAGAAACATCACCACAAAACCTATGTACCCAACAACATAGAAGAATCTGATGTCTACACCAAACTTGCAGCCCTTTCATAAGCTTAAGCTTGCCTACTTCTCTGAGCCTAAAAATGTGTTTTTAAACACCATAGAAGGACAAAAAGTAGCTAAGTTGATGGTCCGACTCAAAATTGAATAGCAAGTTCCAAAACTTCAAACACTAGCACACAAGTAATTATCAAAACCATTTCATGAACTACACGGCAAAAGAAAACTAAGTAAGTCCTCTGACCATTTGAAATTAGATGAAGTTATATGCTATAAATGTCAAGAAAGAGAACACTTTGATAAAACATGCCGAACTAGAAAAGTGATAACAACCTTACAAGTAAAACCCAAAAATTTTAAGCCTTAGGGCAATAGAGGAGCTTCAATGTGAAATGACCAGTACTAGCATAATGTACTTTTCTTTGCCAAAATGTGTTGAAATAGGACTAGGAACGTAAAGATTCAATAAATACCAAGAAAAGAACCCTCCTACACTAAACAGATGTTCCAAACAAAGAGAAGACCATGGACAATCCAACACTTTGGAGGCCAAACAAAAAAAAACGAGATGCCATGAAAAGGAGTACTTGCTTCCTTGCTGATCAAGGAGGGAAAAAGGACTAAATCAACTTGAACAATTACCATCGTGCAAATTTGAGCTCAAATTTAGTAGCAGAGCGTAATACTACATGAATACACACAAAATTTAAATTTCTTACACGCACTTTATTCCGTGTGTTTATTTCAACAAATCCGTAAATAGTGTTATAAACCATCAAAAAATACTGAGTCCACCGACACCGTGACAAATAAGAAACTATTGTATAGCACAAAACGATGTTGCTTTGCACTTCAAGCAAAACGACATCGTTTTAAATTAGAGAAAGTTAATGAAAATAAGGCATTCAAAATCAATTTAGGCAGAGAAATTGGTTGCGAAATTGTATGGTTGGACCGGACCCGGACGGCACGGAGACTTCTTCTGAAAGAAATTTTTCATCTGTGATTTCGTATCCTCCCACCATTTTCACTTTTCTTTCTACCGTCCCTCTTCCTCTTCTCCGTATAAATATATATATTCTTTCATTCTCTCTCAACTTATTTCTCTGTTACTGTATGGTGTAAACTTGATTTTCTACTTCTTTTATTGTTACATTTTCCTTTTTTGTATGTGTTGACTTTGCACAAATTTTGTATTTTTTCTTGGGAGAAGTACTAGAATGATGCTGAATTCGTCCTTAATTATTTTTTTAACCCTAATGTTTTGTTAATTACTAAAATAATTTGGATACCGAGCGTACCTTTCCTCGTCGTTGTTACAAAAAACGTAATGACGTAAAATGCCATTACTATTCCTGGGGTTTTGGTGACACATCAGCGGGAAAATCACTGTTATTACAAAAATTCCATGGAAATTCAGGGGTATCGAAATAAATCTTGCACGAAAAATTTGCCGCAGTTTTTTACGTAATAGTCGTAGACTTTATAAGTCTATGATAGACTTAATAAGTCTATCATAGACTTAATAAGTCTGTCACAGACTTATAAAAGTCTGCCAATAGACATATAAAGTGTACGACAGATTTATTTTGTGTTACGTAATCGTATGCGATTTTTATAATTCTGCGACAGATTTAATGTCATATGAAAGCATAATTATTAAATTTGTGGTCACGCAGGGTAAGTCTGCCACAGATTTATTTTCTGATTTTTGCTTGCAGATTTATTTTTCCAATGCCAGGTTTACTTTAAATCTACTATCGAAATAGATTCACAAAATAATTACTAGACTAACATTCCGACTCGGCAGATTTTTTTAACGACAAAATAAATTTTCATTAAATCTATCCATTACGGCAGTCGGATTTTCTCTACTAAGCAGCAGATTTAAGTATGACTAAACTAACTCTTTGGATTTTGTATACATAATAGACTTTTGGGTCATTATAGACATATAATGGCAGATTTATTAATTTTCAAAATACCAATTTTAACCCTCTTTGAGAATCATGTATGAGACAATTTTAGGGTTAGCCGCCGCGTCTTCTTTAACCTCGAGCATATTGAATTTTTTAGCTAAACTTCAAAGCATTTAATTTTTTCTCGTTTTCTTCACATTCTCGTAAAAAACTTTTTCTATACCAATTTTCTCGACGGAAGACATAATTCTTGTTTGTGGTGAATGGATTTTCGAGAAAAATCGATGGCCATTTAATGTCGACAACAAGAAAGGATGTAAAATCTTATCCACAAATGCTAAGACACGTTTCAAAGATTCGTTGATGATGGTTTACGAAGAATACGAGGTCGATAGAAATCAGTATGATGTTGAACTAAGCTACATGTTTCCAAAAAAGATGTTGTTAAAACTATCGCTAAACACACCTCCGGTGAAAGTGGGAAGTTGTCGACAGCTTCATGGGTTTTTGGGTATGATTAAAACCGAGGAAATTTGGTTATGTGTGGAGGTTAGAGAAAAAGAGAAAGAAAAAATTGATAGTCTGTCAATTCATCGTGACGATGATGAATATTCTAACCACGAATATCAACACGAGGAGTTTGGCGAAGATAAACACGACGAAGAACCAACTGCTGAAGTGGTTTCACCATGCAAAGACGATGAAGATGAGGAGTATCGATTTGATTACTGTGATGATTCTGATGGAGCAAGCTCTGAGGATGAAGACTTTATTGTTTACGGAAGGCTTTCTCAAAGTGAAGAGGATGAGATTCCAAAATTACCGCCCAAGAAAAAAGTATCAAATGGTGGTAACAACGAAGTACAAATTGGTAATGCTAATTTGATAGAGTTGGCTTCATTGAATCTTGTTGTAGGACAAATTTATGAGACAAAAGATGCATTAGTTACTAGATTGAAGATTTTATCGGTTGTACATCAATTCGATTTTGATGTATATAAATCAACCCTAGTGATTTTAATCGTAAAATGCTGGGTGAGCGACTACCGTTGGAGAGTACGAGCTACAACGGTTGGGAGCACGCCACAATTTACAATTAGGCAACTCGTTTCAAACCATTCCTGCTCTGTTACAATGTGATCAGGACGTATGCGACAAGCAACTCTTGAAATTTTTGGTGCTTTGTACAAAAATTTTGTAGGTGGTGTTGGTTCTAAAGTTTTACCATGTCATGTTGCTGATGCATTGCATATGAGATTTGGTATCAAGGTTCGTAATTATGTTAACCGTTAATTTATAGTTGGTGACAATTTTCTGTAGTTTTGACAAATTTATTTTAATATATACGGTCGCAGTTCTTGTAAACGGTGACAAATTTATTTTTATACAATCACAGTTTATGGTAGTTATGGCAGATTTATTTATTATATATAGAGTGACAGTTTTGGAAGTTATGGCAGATTTATTTTATTACAGTGGGTGACAGTTGTTTGGTAGTTGTGGCAGAGTTATTTTATACAGTCACAGTTTTTGGTAGTTATGGCAGATTTATTTTAATACGGTGGCAGCTTTTTTGGTGTAATTGCCATATTGGAAAGCGTATCGGACACTTAGACATGCACGATTTTTGGTAAGGGGTTCTCCGGAAAGATGTTATGAAGAATTACCTACTTACTTGTATATGATCAGAAGAGCTAATCCTGGAACGCTTACTCGTCTAGAAGTTGATGAACTCGAAAGGTTCAAGTACGTTTTTATTGTGTTTAGTGCTAGCTTGAATGGATTTCCTTTCATGCGTAAAGTTGTTGTGGTGGATGGTACGTTCCTACAAGGGACATATAAAGGGACACTTCTCATCGCAGCTTCCCAGGATGGAAATTTTCAAATATTTTCCATAGCTTTTGCAGTAGTTGATACAGAGAATGATGATTCATGGGAGTGGTTCTTTAGGCAGCTTAATTGTGTTATACCCGATGATGAAGGTCTTGCAATTATATCTGATCGGCATCGATCAATTGGTAATGTAATTGGAAAGATATATCCGATGGCTTGTCGGGGAATTTGCACGTACCATCTTTACAAGAATATAATACAACGGTGGCGAATGCATTTCAAATTTCTGATTTTGAGATGATATTTGACGAAATACACGCCTTAAATACACCATTGCATAACTATTTGGTAAATGCTGACATGAAGATGTGGTCTTGTGTTCATTTCTTTGGGGATCGATACAACATCACCACATCAAACATATGTGAATCCCTTAACAAAGTTCTTTCGAAAGCTAGGACTTTACCTATTGTAGAACTACACTAGAAACTGTGCGGTTAATGATGACAAGATGGTTTTCAGAACGCAGAAATGATGCATGTAGAATGAAAACAACTCTCACTCGTGGTGTTGAAAAGATGTTGGAGGTAATATTGAACAAGTTCATAGATTTTTAGGGAATTTCTATTTCCTTACTAATGTTTTATTTTCCTTAGGGATGGCTTCCATGTGCTAAGCAACTTAATGTACAAGTGATCGACATTCATCAGACTCAGGTTACATGTGTCTTATCTTTGCATGTAGTAAACCTTACGGAGAAAAAATGCACATGTCACAGATTTGACTTGGAGAAACTATCATGTGTACATGCAATTGCAGCAACGGAGGCACGAAAAATATGTTGTATATCACTTTGTCATCCTTATTACTTTACGACCTATTTGTATAATGCGTATGCGACATCAGTTCTACCAAGAGACGTCACATCACCTGCTCCTGTCCATATCACAGAGAAGGTGTGTTTGCTACCTTTGGTTCGCCAGCAGCCAGGGCATCCCAAAAATTCAAGGATAAAATCCGCCTTAGAGAAAGTGGTAGAGAAAAAACGGTCCCGAAAAGAACATGCATGTTCCAAATGCAATGCAACTGGACATAATTATAAAACATGTAAGGCTCGTGAGCCATTTTTGTGATTTTCAACATTTGGTTGCACTTCTAATGTTAAAATTGTAATGTTAAACTTGTAATGTTAAACTTGTAATGTTAAACTTGTAATGTTAACTTATCATACACTAATAAGTCTGCCATCAGTAACTTATCATACACTAATAAGTCTACCATCGTACACTAATAAGTCTGCCACTATTACCAAACAAGTCTGCAACGTTAATTACTAAGTCTGGCATCGTGAGCTAATAAGTCTACCATATCTACTTAAACAAGTAAAAAAATGTAGCACCAATCAAGATTAAACCTACCACTATCGCTTTCAGCTTTGCAATCTCATCGACATTGTTCTGAATCTTAACACGCATAATCTCCAAATTGGTATCACAAGGACATCTTCTTGTGTGCTCTTCATTCCGCAACCTTAAAATAGTTAATTCCTCTCCAATAGCTTCATCCCACCATTTGTGAATGTGGTATCCAGGATCCTCATGCATTCGACACATAAAGAATTTTCTCCCTGAATCGGTTTATGTATAAGATGTCAAAACATCTATTTCTCCACCACATGAACACCTAGTTGGGATTCCAAATTCAGCATCAGCTCTGCAACATCCACTGCTAATGGTTCCTTTCGAGGAAGAGCTTTGGTTGTAGCTGTATCTTCCCATACCACTAAATATACACAACGCGAGTACATCGAATCAAAACCCCGAGTAAATCGAATCCAAAATGCAAGTATATCGAACTTACCGAAATCGAATCAATAAATCGAATACAAAATTTGAATAACTAATCAAATCCCAAAATCAAATCGAATAGAATAAACGAACCCGGGACCCAAGAGGAGAAGATGAGCTAACCCTAGAATTTAGGGGAAAATAAATAGGGACCCACCTTGTTCATATAATTAGGATTTCAGGGTATATAATAGGGACTCTATAGAATAAGAGATACGATTATGTAAGTTTATCATTTTTAGAGATTACATGATTGTAGAATAAGAGATACGATTATGTAAGTCTATCATTAGGATTGAGATTTTTAGGGATTACATGATTGTAAAATAAGAGATACGATTATGTAAGTCTATCATTAGGATTGAGAGTTTTAGGGATTACATATTGTAATTGATTGTAATTGCTACTTTACAATACATTTAGGGTATATCAAGCTACAAATAAGTCTCTATTGAAATATTGTTTAGGGTATAACATATAACCAAAAAGTCTGCCATGACAAACTATCAAATTATAAATAAATTTGTCATTGAAATAACGTTTAGGGTATCGCTATACCCTAAAATAATCAATAAATCTGCCATGAAATCTAATAAGTCTACCATGAAAGTCATACTAAAGATGACAGATTACAAATCTAGCCAAACAAATAAGTTAGTCATCATTAACTAATAAGTCTGCGATAATATATTAATTAAGTCTCCCACCAAACTTGTAAACAGTATATCATTGTGAATCTATCAGAAATGGAATTCTGAATTTGGAAGCACACGGTAAGGGCTTCGATAAATGAAACGAGGGTTCCACAACCTCGTCAAGTATTTCAGCAGCCAACTTCTCACGCAATGCCTGGATGTTCTCGTCATTCAAACCATCAAATGTACATCCAAGAGCAAGACACTCAACGTATTTGATAGCAAAGACACCACAATCTCCTGGAACAAAGTTTCGAGGAACATTCTTCAATCTTGTAACCCTAAATTGCTTCTCAGTCTTCTTCCGAATGTTATGAGAAACCCATTTATTCAACATAATGGGAATCATTCTGGTAAAGGGTCTACAATACTGAAGAATGTTTTTGTCATCTGGCACCACGTGAGGTATGCTGTCATATACATGGATTGTTTCCTTCTGCAGGTTAATGTCCACAACTATCCAATGGTTGGAGTTAGCAAAAACAAAGGCGAACAAATGGTCCACATCGATGTACCATTTCTTATTCGTCCCTGAATCATGCGGTATGGCACCATTAACCATCTGTTTGTAGCTATCTTCGTAAACAAATTTCTTGGGATCTTCATTGAACTTCACGTAGTCATGTACCCCAGAATTCACGAACCAAGGGTCTAAGAAATCAATACGTGAAGACCGATATGGGGATGGACTGCGCATGGACCGCTTAGGGAACATAGTCATCACAGAACATAGATGTTGTAATAAAAAAACAAACAAATTACTACAGTTAAACAAATCTGCTATCAAAATAAAATATATACTAAACAAAACTACCATGGTAAAATAAATCTACTAGTAATATAAAACATAACGAAAACAAAACTGCCACTAAAACAGTAAATTTGTAGCAAAATAAACCAAATCTACCCTCAAAATAAAACAAATCTGCCATATAGTAAATCATCGAAATACAAAAAATCTGTCATTTAATAAATATTCCACCTAAACAAAACTGCCATCAAGTAAACTAAGTAATAACGTACCGAATCACTCAACCAGCCATAATCAGATTTAGGTCATTTCTTCCTTCGAGTAATAATTATTCTGTAGAATTCAACTCCCGAATCCCATGATCCAATTGGTTTGTTCCTATATAAGCTAAGAAGTTATATACGGGAACAGATTAATAATAAGAAATTAATAATATAAGATTCAATAACATACTCATCACGTTCTATGAATTCCATTAATTTCCGTAGCTTATGCGCTTTAACTGGGTCAAATGGATCGTATGTTGTTGGTGAAGGGGTTACCCCTTGCAAAAATTTATGCACCGGGGCAAACAAATCATTTGAAGTTTTTTTGTGGTGGTGGTGGTGGTAGTGGTGGGTTTACATTTTTCACAACCACTCTCTTCATTGTAGAATTCCCTTCAAAAGGGCTTCTTTGGGTTCTCGCCAATTGCGGTTGACGTTTTCCTAAGTCCGCTTTGTCATCCAAAGCTTTTATTTGACTTACCATAGCATCTAGAGCTTTGCCAAATACTTTGTTCGACTCCCGAACATTGTGGTCTGAAAAAGTTTCCGCAGACAATTCGTTATCTTCAACAACAAGTTCTTTCTTTTTGACAAAATGGATTTCTTTTCAACAGGGGTTCTCACATCTGGTTGTGAACCACTCTTGTTACGTAGGGTTCTAAACGTTACCTAGGATTCTCGCATCCTCTTTTGACCCACTCTTGTTACATGGGGTTCTCATACTTGGAGATCTAGCATCCTCTTTTGACCCACTCTTGTTGCCTGGAGTCCTCAAATTCTCCTCAGGAGTTCTTGTCCTCACATCATCAACCTTCTCTCCTTTTTCCTTAGATCGAGCGTACTTTTTCTTTACTACACAACGAATTGGAGTCTGGTCGTCTGACCTGTGATTTCAGCAAATTCGTAGAGAGAAAACCTGATTGGACGACCACTTATCAAGGACCATATCTTATTTCTTCCCTCAATCGCCAACTGATGTGTTAAGAAGTAATGGACAACTTTCGCAGACCAAATGAACTGTGTTTCTTTTAGCTTAATAAAAACACCAACTAGTGAATTTCTCAGGAAATTCCAAACATCAACACCAACTGGTTCCTCTATCAATTATAAGTTGGACAGAAAACAGTTGGTTCATACTCCGGTTTTGAATTGGCGCTTTACCCTCTGGATAAAGACGCATGGGGTAATTCTTCTTTACTGAATTCTTCATACCTAACAGAAAATTTTTTGAACAATAAGTTTGCCATTAAATAGAAATAAGTTTGTCATCCAATACAAATAAGTCTGCCATAACTATCTGTTGTGAAATATTCAGTAAATCTGCCAACAAAATCTTTAAAAGTGTACCACAAAAGTTATTTTAATCAGTGATTTATTTGTTCACGAAATCCGTAAATCTGCCAACAATATCCATTATATCTTCTACCAATATTCACAACATGTCTACCGTCAAATATACATAAAATTGCCCACCAAAGATTCAATGGATTCATGAAATATCGATTAAATATGCTATAAAAAAAGTTTAAATCTGCTATAAAAAACTGTAAATCTGTCGGTTCTATCTTCAACCTATAATTTTAAAAAAAAATCTGACACCAAAGCAAAATAAGTTTGCCATCAAAGGAAAATAAATCTGTCATTAAAGTAAAATAAATATG
Source organism: Pugionium cornutum (assembly GCA_018901935.1). Taxonomy (NCBI): domain Eukaryota; kingdom Viridiplantae; phylum Streptophyta; class Magnoliopsida; order Brassicales; family Brassicaceae; genus Pugionium; species Pugionium cornutum. The sequence goes on along the minus strand of CM032156.1, from coordinate 21,344,257 downwards.
CCATATATACAAAAAACCTGCCATATATACAAATAAGTCTGCCATCATCTCAATATATTTCTCAATACGTGGGAAATTTGAAACCTGTACTTTAATCTAAATGAATGAAAACTTACTAGATTTCATGTCGGAGTTTCACAAAATCTACAACAAACGATGTATATGTTAATAACGAAAGAGAATAGGGTTTCAATTTCGAAGGTTTCGTCGATTTATGTCTGATTTTTATACAATGCATGCAAGAAAATATGGAAAATATACCCAAGACGGTGACTATTAAGCTAGAAAAGATGACATACCACGACGGAAAACTAGAAAATAAAACTTCAAACTAACACGAAGTCGGCAAAGCACAACGGAAGAAACACCAGAAGTCGTAGAGAATGAACACCAACGTGAGAAAACACGAACACGTAGAAACACGAACACGTAGAAAATGTCGCCAAAAATGAACAAGAACACGTAGAAACACGAAAATTTTGCCGAGAATGGTGAAAGAGTTTTCTTATTTCGGAAATCTGAAGTCGAAATGGTGAAAGGTTTAGGGTTTCGATAACATTTATTAAAACTAAAAAGACACGACCCAATGACAGAAAATACACAACGGTAGACATAATAACTTATTTAATTTTTTTTCTCAATACATAATGGCATAATTGTAAATAAATTGTGTTATCATGGTTTTCATGATTTTTAACCAAAGTTTCAGGTCATATAAGTAATCGTACATATCACGGGGTCATTTGGGTGATTACGGGATGAATGTGGGTTATTCTAGGTCATTACTCTTTTTTCTTTGAATTTTTCCGCTAAATTTGAATCCATCGACAATGGATGAATGTGTTTACTGAAGTTAATCCATTAACCGAATCATTTTGAGAGACATTCTGGAAAACAAACATCACATTTTCGGTATTTCTGTTTTATATTGAAATTTTGGACTTGATTTTGTCTGTTTCATTTTTATGTTTGAAACATATAGTGATTCATGAGTTGAGTAATAGAGAAAAGCATGTTCGCCTGTGGCAGAAAAGCAGTGAAATCACAAGTAATCAATGGCAAACTAGAGTAGTTTTTCAGGTAACTAGTTAAAAAAAGGATTCTCATTATTGTATGTTAAAGTTCAAATTTCTATAACATTAATATAAGACTTTAGCATATTCAAATTTATATTAAAAAGGCCATTCCTTTAAATTAGGTTCTTCACATGTTGTTTTGTTCTTAACAGGTTGGATAGTATGGAATCTAGTTACTCGCAGACTTAATACTAGCATAATTTTTTTATTTTTTTTCTCTTTTCATTACAAAAAAACACTTCCAGTTTTAGACTCATCATTTCATACTAGGGTTTTCATTTCCAGATTCAAACTGTTTTTATTTGAATCATCGCTTGGAAAGGAGGAGGAAAAAGAAATTTTTTTACCCTAACACAAAACGACGTCGTTTTATGTTGCACATTACTTCATTACTTTTCAGAATGTCGGCTGACTCAGCATTTTTACGGTTTATCAACACCGTTTACGGATTTGTTGAAATAGGTACACATGTTACATTTCGTACATAAAGTTCAAATTTTTGTATCTATTCATGTGGTATTACGCACTGCTACTAGATTCGGGTTTAAATAAGCACGACAAAAAACATTTAAGTTCATTTATGCCTTTTTCTGATCAAAGAACAACTGTCAGATGCACAATGAACACACATGAACCATTTAAAAACTATAAACCGAGGTAATGCTCTAAACCTTGTAGTAAATCAATGTATTCACTTGCCTTCTCTATGTGCATTCCAAAATATTTTTGAGGGCAAAACTGTAACACCTATCTCCAAAATACATGACACCTATCATCGTCTCGTAGTTAACTTATAATTCATTTAAAATCTTATTTAATAGATAAAATATAATTAATAATTCTTTTTATTAAAAAAACTCTTGTCAAAACCGAATATAAAATTATTAAAAAAACGTAAGACAATAACTTTAAAAATTCAACGATACTCAAAATTCAAAATAAAATAAATAAATAGTTTTTAAAATTTCCCAAAATGTAGCACCACCCCGAGTCACTGCACCACTATTGCTTGAACTCACCTGCATCCAAAAGGAGGTATGAGTAACATAATTACACATAGAAACGATCACGCCTATCTAAAGATCCACATTATACAACTATGTATCTAATCTTGATAATTACTTTATTTAGGAAAGAAAACTAGCAAGATTGATTCCACAAAAAGTTGACAACAATACTACCAAGATATATATTTAAAATGTGCTTGTATATGTCACAACCACTCCTCCTCATCTCTAACCACATCGGTTTAATGATTCGAAACCCCCAAAGCCACGTCTGCTTTCCACCGCGGCCACATCGGCCTATTTGCTCACGTCAACCTCCCGCCACGTCGACAGTTGTTTCTGGCCTGCCAGCCGTTAATGAACTATGACTCAACATCGTTGTTGTCATAGCGCAACACCCATCAATGCAATTGAACCAACTAACATTCCTGCAATTCATCATACCCGCGTTACATGAATATTACGTTTACCAAAAATTTATTTCCACATTAAATAAAACAAACATTATACTTGCTTAAACTAAATATTTAATATTTATCTAATAATCATATTAATTTATTTCAATTAATTAATTGAACATGGTTCATTTTACAGTGAAATAATCAACCCTAAATATTTTAGTATTCTTAACCATTAAACCAACACATAATAATTTATCTTCCTTAATAAATAAGTCAGCATAATAATCTTCTTTAAAATAATAAATTAACTTAATATTTCTACCCCCTTACACCATCACATTCCTATTTATCTTTTCAATATTTATTTTTTTATTAATTAATAAATTTCTAATAGGTTTAACTCTATTTTTCTCATAAAAACATCATTATTTTTGCAACAATTAACTAAAACCCTAACACCCAATATGATTCAACCTCTAATTTTCTTCCTAAACAAAACACTCATCAAAATACATATACATAAGTGTATAATGAAAATTGTAGATCCCGTCTCACCTCACGGCGAAGCTTGGGTTAATTTCTTTTCCTCCGGCGATGGTACACACGACTACATAAACTCTCCAACGCTAAACTTTATATCCCTCTGCTCTATCGAAATCTCTCCCTCTCTTTTTGTTTTTGTTTCTGATGAACGGCTGTCTCTAATCCTTTTTGGCGACGTCTTATATAGCCATTAGGGTTAGTTAGGATTTTAGAATAATTGTCCTTTGTACCCTCAGTTCTAGTTTTGTGGGCTTCACGGTTTAAATTTAGGCCCGGGATGTTATAAAAAGCTTTTGAACGGAAAGGGTATGATGTGGTCATCGGCCCAACCTCCGGCCAAGTGGCCTGCTCGGTTGACCCGAGGAACACCAAGACAGCCAAAACAAGCGCTATAAGATACATGAATGTATTTCCATGAATTCAAGCCTAACCAAGAAGCGGCCAGCGAATACCAAACCTGGCATATATTCATGGTTCACAAAGGATACGCGGCGACATGTACCCAAACTAGGCTAGACCAAGTTATGCACCATTCAGCTAGTTGGTGTTGCCGGAACTTACCATATTTAGAATCTTCCTTATATGAAAGTCCCCAAACATTTTTTTGCGAGCAAGAGACCTTGGGTACTTATAGGAGCTCTTTAAACACTTCTAGAAGCCCAAATACGCCTTGGACCAAGTTGGTCCATCTGTAACTTGAGATGAACCGACTGAAGCTGTTTATGGCAATTGAGATGACCAACTAGTTTAATCACTTGTAAACCAAACCATGACGTGCAATAGAGATTATTAAGATTCTAAAAAAGCCCAGAATCAATCTACCATACACCAACCACCATAGAATCAGGCGGATCACTCTTCTCAAAGACTTGCCAAATCTGGATCTAAATGCATTTAATGTGTTCAGATTGTTAGATTTTTTTCGAATGATTCAATTCAAAAAATTTGGATATCTATAACTTTACGAAGAAAAGTCAATACTAAAATTCAATACCTGTTAAAAACGAAACAAATCACAAATACTAAAATTTTAAAAGACGAATAGCTATAAGTATATATGTATATATTATTAAAAATATTCTATAGAAATTTTACAATTATTATATTTATATGTAAGTTTATGAATTTATGTTCATAAACTTAATTATTATATATATCAAAGTGTAACAAGTTTAGGAAAAAAATCTTTTTATATAATATTAACATTTTGGATTAGATTTTTCTATATTTTATGCATGTTTAATGTTCTCAATAGCCATGAGATGAGATGATCATCTTAGAGTGATTTGTAAGCTATTTTTATGGAGAGAATCATATGTCCAGTTAATTATCCAGATTTTCACGTATTCGATTAGTAGCGCAGAAGATGCATATTAAATACGGTTGATTCAGGCGGATCAGAACAGATCACATATACCATCAAAATCCAGGATATCCGCTTCGTACCACATCCCGAGGCAGGCATTTGTCTCATGATTGCTATGAAGATTTGGCTCTCGAAGGTTGCTCAGATGCGATAATAGGGATGGATTGAACAAAGTATACTTTAAACTGAAACAGACGAAACACAAGATCATCTATTGTTTGGTTGCCCCTAGTATTTTGAAGTGGTAACTGATCTATTAGGAGTACCAGCTGATCTGAACTGGCATAGACAGGTAAACGACGTCACCAAGCACTCTTTTGACGATGAAAATTGCTTTCTTCGCCGTTTAGCGTTCCAAAGAGCCACCATAGCAGCCACGGTTCAACAACCTCGAAGGAGAAGCCACTGCGTGACATAAAAGCACATAAGAAATAGATTGGACCTGTTCTGGGAGAAATAGGAAATAAAAAAAAATAGATCCACCCGGTATAACAATTTTTAGGAGTGTTTTTAACTTTTTTATTTAGCTACCGCCACAAACGGTTTGTCATTCGGAGCTGTATTCTAAAAGTTATGATTGTTTTTCAGTAAATGTTCTATGCAGTGCGAATTTGCGACCAGTCTTGGTGCAAATAGAAAACGATGACCAAACATATTCGGATCGATCTCCAATTTGGTGAGTATATCCATGACAAAGAAATATAGTTGTATATAAAATATCATTCTATTTTATTTATCTATTTGGGAGATATTATTGGTCTACCGAGTTTGATATGTACAAAATGTTTCTGCGACCAGTCTATGAACTTGTGACTTTCGATTGGACAAACAAAGTCCATTTGACCTAAATATTTGCAGAGACATCCAGGACACATAGATCTTACTCTTGGTTGAGAGAGAAGCATTTTTAGGATGAATAAACTACAAAAGTACATTGCCAAAATGGAGGTAATGAATCTGCCCAACAAGGAACAATTGGTAGTGTTTGTAAACCATTGGCTAAGGTGAAAGGTGATATGTGGAAGTACAAATGCATTAAAAAATTTGTAATTATGCTTGTTCTAAAAATAGATAATCGTGTGGTTAATAATTTTTTGTAATTAAGAAAATTGTTTAGGTGGTTAGATATTTATTATGTTAATAGTAACATGGTAACTTAATACTTGATTAACTTTACATTTAACGAATAGTTAAATTGCCCCAACATGCAGAGTGAGGCTGTGTTGGTGATGTGTTAGTGTACAACAAAAGTATCTGGTAAGTTGTAAATCGAGATTTTCTTGACGTAGGCAATAAAGCTGCGGTAGTGGTGTGTTAATCTACAGTAAAATTTGATGTGTTTGGTGAGTTGTAGATATTGATTTTCCTGATGGCAATGAGGTTACGTTAGTGGTGTGTTGGTCTACAACAAAAGTGCACATGTGTGGTGAGCTGTAGATATTGATTTTCCTGGCTTAGGCGATGAGGTTGCGTTAGTGGTTTGTTAATCTACACCAAAAAAGCCCGTTTTTGGGGAGCAGTAGATAGTGATTTCTTGACGTATGTAATGAGACTGCGTTAGTGGTGTGTCAGTCTACAGCAAAAATGTTCGTGTCTGGTAAGCTATAGATCTTAATTTTTCTGACATAGGCACTGAGGCTGCATCAGCGGTGTGTTAGTCTACAGCAAAAGTGCTCGTGTCTGGTGAGCCGTTATAAAAAACAATTATTTTGCCACATATGTGATCGCAAATTTAGCGACTCTTTTGAGACTATTTTGCGACTATTTGCGACTATAGGATTGTAATCGTAAATCGATCGCACTTCTAGGACTAGAATACATAATCGCAAATTGGTCGCAATTCGCGATCAAATTGCGACCAATATATGACCAATTTGCGACCAAGCCGTGTAGTTGCTACTTAGTGGTATTTTTGTGACCAAATAGCGACTACGTATGCTGCACTCTTATAGTCGTGGTATTTTAGTAGCAAAATATGCGACCAATATGCGACCACATGTGTATTTTTACATGTTTTTCATATATTTTACACATTTCAAACTTCTAATTTCAATACAATACTATATATGTACAAATCATTATAAGTCCAAATATATAATTATAAACCACAAATATGTTGTACAAAAATTATGAAATATATAAAATTTATAATGTGCTACTAAGGTTATAATGTATATAAGGTTTATAATATATATAAGGTTTATAATTATGAAATATATAAGGTTTATATAAGGTAAATATAAGATTAAAAAATGTGTAAAGTGTTTTAGTAAAATGATTTACAAATTTGATAAATTTGTTAATTGTTGTTGGGTACTTACTAATTTAAGTTTATATAATTCATAATATTATAATTAGTCTCATATAATTCAAAATTACTAAAAATTCATTAAATTTAGGGTTTAGTATATTATTTGTGACTATTTTGCCACCACATTACCACTATATTTGGAGTGTGGTTGTAAATTGGTCACAAAACTAAGGCATAGTCACAAATTGATCATAAATTGATTATAAAAGAGCCACCAATTTGTGACTACGGTATGAATTTCTTAGGTGGTCGCAAATTGGTCACAAATTACGTGTGTATTTTTACATGTTAGTCAAATACTTTCCACATTTCAAACTTCTAATGTCAATATTATATATGTACAAATCATTATAAGTCCAAATATATAATAATAGACCTCAAATATGTTGTACAAAAATTACGAAACATATAAGGTTTAAAATGTGTAGTATAAGGTTAAGGAAATGTATAAATAGTTTTACTAATATGATTTACAAATTTGCTAAATGCGTTAATTGTTGTTGTGTGCTTACTAATTTAAATGTATAGAATTCATAAAGTTATAATTAGTATCATATCATTCATAATTTCTTAAAATTCCTTAAATTTATGGTTTATGATATTATTTTTACCTACTTTGCCACTACATTGCCACAACATTTGGAGTGTGGTTGCAAATTGGTTACAAAAATAAATCACAAATTGGTCACAAAATAGCCACCAATTTGCAACTACGGTATGAAATTTCTTAGGTGGTCGCAAATTTGCAACCAATTTGCGACCAATTTGCGACCACGCATGTATTTTTACATGTTTACAAGTATTTTACATATTTCAAACTTTTAATTTCAATATTATATATGTACATGTCATTATAAGTCCAAATATACAATTTTAAACCACAAATCTGTTGTACAAAAAGTACAAAACATTTAAGGTTTATAATTTGTATTATAAGATTAAGAAAATGTGTAAAGTGTTTTAATAAAATGATTTAAAAATTTGATAAATATATTAATTGTTGTTGTGTACTTACTAGTTTAAGTTTATGCAATTCATAATATTATAATTAGTCTCATATAATTCATAATTTTAAAAAAATTCATTAAATTTAGGGTTTAGGATTTTGGGTATTATTTGTGACTATTTTTCCACCACATTGCCACTAGTTTTGGACCGTGGTTGCAAATTGCTCATAGTAATAAGTCGTACTCACAAACTGGTCACAAAAGAGGCACCAATTTGTGACTACGGTATGAAATTTCTTAGATGGCTGCAAATTAGTCGCAAATTTGCAACCAATTTGTGATCACGTATGTATTTTTACATGTTTTCAAGTATTTTACATATTACAAACTTCTAATTTCAATATTATATATGTATAAATCATTTTAAGTACAAATATACAATTATAAACTATAAATATATTGTACAAAAATTATGAAACATATAAGGTTTATAATCTGTATTATCAGGTTAAGAAAATGTGTAAAATGTTTTTAATAAAATGTTTAACAAATATGATAAGTTTGTTAATTATTGTTGTGTACTTACTAATTTAATTTTATATAATTCATAATGTTATAATTAGTATCATATAATTTATCTAAAAATTCATTAAATTTTGAGTTTAGGATACACAACAAAATAATGGTTAACGTATATATTAATTTTCTCGGATACATATATCCCTTGATATTAGTAGCCCAGTGGCTACAAGCATATCATACGACCAATCAACCCATGTTTGAACCACCGTAATAACATAGTAAAAATCAACAACTATTATCGCAAATTGGTCATTATTTTTGCGACTAATTTGCAGCCACCCTGTATTTTTTATAGGTGGACGAAAATTGGTCAATATTTTTGCGATCAATTTGTGATCACCCTTTATTTTTTGTAGGTTGTCGTAACTTGTTTGCAAAAATAGTGACCAATTTGTGACCAAGCCGGAAATTAGTATAGGATGGCAAATTGGTCACCAATTTGCGATCAATTTGCGATCACCATTAATTTTGGGAAGAGTTGAAATTTTTGAAAATTTTCAACTCTCCCCATTTATTGGTGGTCGCAAATTGGTCACAATTTTTTGTGACCAATTTCTAACCACAGTGTTTACTAAAACGGTCATGGTTACAAATTGGTCACATTTTTAGTGACTAATTTGTGACCATATTAAAAAATTAATTTTTTTGTTTTTCAACTAAAATTATACGTAATATTTTTGACACATAGTCGCAAAATGGTCACAAATTTTTGTGACTAATTTGTGACTACGATTTTGATGGCTAACACGTAATAGCAAATTTTTCACAAAATTTGTAACTCTTTGGGAGTGGCAAATTAGTCGCAATTTCTGTGACGATATTATGGTCGTTAATTAGTCGTAAAATATAAAACTATTACAGTAGTCGCAAAATAATTACAAATTTCTGACCAATATGTGACCACAGAAATTTGCAACGAAAGACCACTTGTTTGGTCGTAAATTGCATATTTTCTTGTAGTTAGTTGTATATCATACGGTGTGATGTTGTGGTTTATTGTTTATTTCATTGTTGACTACACATGTTTATTTCTAGATTAAGTATAATTTCGTTATTAGTTGATATGGCTATTAAGTTAGGATTTGTGGACAGACGTGAGCGCTTCACTGAGTAACTTGCCCCTATTTTTCCTCTTTTCTAATGTGTAGGTTAGTATGTGTTCATAAGAAACTATTGAATTTTATGTTGGTGTTTTAAAATAAAAAGTTTTGTGTTTTATAATAGGTAACTAAGTAAGCGGGTGTGACAAGGACACTACTTATTTCAAAAAATGCTATTTTGTTTCCCTTTTCCACATTGTAAACAACATTTTCCCTTGTTGAGCAATAAGTTTAAAATTTCAACAAAATACCTGATTTTAATGGAAATTGAATCAATAAACCAAAAAGTTTGGTTTAATTTGGTAAAATATATATAATCCCATATATCGAATATTGAACTGAACTGAATCAAAACATAATTTTATTTCAGTTATTTCGATTAAAAATTTTTAGAACTAAACCATCCAATTAACCAAATTAGCCAAAAAATCTGAATAGGCTTAGAAAATGGTTTTGTTCTCAAAGTTTTTTTTGTCGTTCACGTAAGAATAGGGCAAAATGGCTAAAGGTGTACAAGAATCAAATAAGAAAATGTGATCTGGTTTTTGACATGGTCATGAAGCTATCTTTAAACTAAAATGATGTTTGAGCGAACATAGAAAGAGATATTAACTGATAAACGAGGCGAACTTAGAAAGATAACTTGAATAATAGCGAGGCGAATTTAGAAAGAGAACGTAAGTGATAGACTGGAGCAAAATACCTTTGAAAAGTGTATATGATATGGTGAATTTGGTTCAAATCAAAGGTTTTGGCAAAGAATGAACTTCCAACATAAGGTGAGAAAATTTTGGGTTAAAAAATATGTTAGCAACTAATTTGTAAGCGCCTTTCTCATTCATATCATATCATGCTTTTCCCCCGATTCAATCATATCCGATTTAAACATTAACTAGACTAGAGAGTGAGATATGTTTACAAAAAATTCAAATCAATTGGATATATTTTGTCTACACCGCTTTTTTGTTTCTTTTAGATTATAGTAATTTCTCCTTCAAGATGATTGATCGGTGGCGGGATCTTGACACAATACAACAAGGATTTGTCATTCCAAATCATTTTAATCTTGTTTTTTTGGTCGCCGTTGGTGGAGGCGGCTGTGGCTGTGGTCAACATTATCGCAGCGGCTGTTGTATATGTTATTCGTTTGTCTACCGCTGATATTTGCGGTTGGAGTTGATCATAGATTTTAAATCGCACCGATGTTTTAATCATCAGTCAAAAAAATTGTGAAACAGAATGTAGCGTCTAACCGCTGCGTCTAGATGTAGGTAGCTACGGCAGATAAACAAACAACAATCTACTACATCCCCAACTTTCTCCGGCTACCAAACGGACATTTATAGTTCATCACATTCTACCTTTTTTATGTAGTGGTGTGATGTGAACTATATCCACTTGCGAAAGATGATTTTACCCTTAATATTTGATTTGGGCTTCTACCATTGACTTCAGTTCTCTTTATTTGTAGGGCCACACACATAGATTTAATAGGATACTATATTGGATCTATACTCTCCAAGATCACATTCTAAGAAAGGATATGATAGTTATAAACTTTTCTAATTCATGTAGCACCAATAATATGGATAAGTCCCAATACCTGAACTATTTTGGAACAAATTAAACAAATTACGCGGTAGAATTCTTAGAGAGAAGTTGTATAGAACTCCAAAAAGATGTATCTTTCTATATATGAGACTATCTTGCAGCATAACTTCAATCTTTAGATTGTGATGATCACACAAGAATGGTGAATATCTCTTGATTTATCAAAGTAACCATTGGATATTACATACCAAGAGCTCAAATTTTTCACAATGAACAAAAAAAAACTTTCTTAAAAAAAAATATTTACGAAAAGCTTGTTGAATGCTTTCTCACAAACTGAGAGCACCTATTTATAGGTGAAGTTGGTGACATTGTAGTAAAAAATATATTAAATACTCAGAAACTAATGCGAATAAATGAATTGAATTTGATTATTTGACTTGACTAGCATAGAATTCGCCAATGCACATTCATCTCCAAGCGTGTGTTGACTGCCTCTTTGGCTCATTCCGCCGGTTTTCTTGTTGCAACATTTCAGAATCAGATCATCTAGATCACGATCATTTGATCAATCTCTTGTGCTCCTTAAGACCACATCATCCCCCTCTTGTCCTCAAATCAAGCTCATCTACAACAAAAGGAGTCAAGTCAGAAATGTTGAAACTAGTACTCACATCATACTTACTTGGACACTCACCTTGTAAACATTATCATTGATCCGTTTTAAGACTTTAAATAGACCTCAACTCTTGGCATCAGTTTTGACTTTCTTTCAGGTGGCAAAATGTTCTTTCCTCAAGTGTATCCAAACTAGATTACATGGCTGAAAGATGAGTGGATGTGATTTCTTGTTTGCTTGCTTTTGGTACTGCCCAATCCCTTTCTCAATGTTCAGCCTTGCCTTCTCATGTATCTACTTAACAAGGTTAGCTTTCTTTTTCCCATCCATGCTAGCTATTTTACTCAAAGGTAAATGTAGATCCAAACGGGTTAGAGGATTAAAGTCATAAACAATCTGAAATGATGAGTGTCTAGTAGTAGAATAAACATAATAATTATAAACTAATTCAATGTGAGACAAAAAAAGCTTCCCAAATTTTAATTTTTTCTGAATGATGGCATGCAAAAGGGTCGACAAAGTTCTATTTACTACTTATGTTTGTCTATCAGTTTGAGGGTGGCATTTACTTTCAAACAATAACTTAGTCTCTAACTCAGTTTAAAAATTTTCCATAAATTTTTCCAAAATTAGTTTAAGAACTTAGCATTACGATCAGACACAATGGTTCTAGGCATTCCATGCAATCTCAAAACTTTTCTGAAGAACAAATCAACAACTTGTGAAGCATTATGACTTTTATTACATGAAATGAAATGTGCCATTTTAGAGAATCTGTCTTCAACCAAAAAGCTAAAATCTATTTCTTTTCTAGTTCTAGGCGAACCAAACATAAAATCCATGAAAACATCAGTCCAATGCTCCGTAGGAATGGGCCAAGGAAAATACATACCATGTAGTTGTATCTTAGACTTGGCTTGTTTACAAGTCACACATCTGTCACTAATCCTTTCCACCTTTCTTTTTATGTGGTAGAAGTTATCTTGCAAGACACTTAGTATTTTTGCAACTTCGAAATTTTCCATTAACATGCCTCCAAATGATTCTCTAACAAGAAAATCTCTAAAAAAACAGTTAAGAATACACAAATGGTTTCCAAAAGAATAGAAATCTTTCTTTCATAATGAACATTCCATGTTTAAATTTGTTACAAGTTTGAAACACTTCTTTGAAATCAAAATCTTAAGCATACAATTCCTTAATTTGTTCAAACCCAAGTAACTTTGCATCAAGAGTAGTAAGGAAGACATACCTTCTAGATCATACATATGAAAATATCTCAATGAATTCCACGCATCTGGCATGTCTTTTTTTCAAAGTATATTGGCCCTTTAGGTGCTTAAGTGACTCATGATTAGTGTGGATCACGAACTGTTTTGGGCAGAGATAGTGTTGCCATGTTTGCAAAGCATGAAGTAAAGCATAGAGATCTTTGTCGTAAGTAGGATAGTTCAAGGTGGCTCCTTCTAAATTCTCACTGAAATAAGCTATGGGTCTCTTCTCTTCCATAAGGACAACTCCAATTCCAACACTTGAAACATCGATCTCAAAAGTCTTCAAAAATTCTGGCAAAGACAAGAGAGGTGCGTTAGTAAGTTTTTCGTTTAGATGTTGAAATGCTTCTTCTTAAGTCTCTTACCACTTGAATTCTATATCCTTCTTGATCACTTCAATCAATGGGGGCAGCAATGGTGTTAAAGTTTTTCACAAAGCGTCTATAGAACCAGTACATGGAAACTCCTCACCACTTCAACAGTCTTTGGACTTGGCAGTCACAGATTGCTTTGCATTCTCCTTGTCAATATTTATGCCATCTTCACTTACGACAAAACTTAAAAACACAAGGTTATCCATACAAAAAAACAATTTTTCATTTCTTAGCACTTCTAGAACAAATTTCAAGTGCTCAACATGTTCATCAAAGCTCTTGCTATAGATAAGTATGTCATTGAAGTCGACAACAACAAAAATTCCAATGAATAATCTCAATACATGGTTCATCAGTCTCATAAAATTGCTAGGTAGATTAGTCAAACTAAAAAGCATAACTAACCATTCACACAAAACATGCCTAGTTTTAAATGATGTTTTCCACTCATCACCCTCTTTCATGCGAATTTGGTGATATCCACTCTTAAGATCGATTCTAGAAAACACACAAGAACCATGCAATTCATCTTACATATCATCTAAAAGACGGATAGGGTGGTGATATTTAGCTGTGATGATGTTGACGACTCTACATTCGACACACATCCTCCAAGATCTATCCTTTTTAGAGACTAACAACACCGGAACGACACATGAGCTCATGCTCTCTTGAATGTACCCTTTTCCCATAAGCTCTCCAACTTGTTTTTGAAGTTTTTTGTCTCTACATGATTAGTTCTGTAAGCTGGCCGGTTTGGTAGGGTAGCTCCTGGTACAAAGTCGATTTGATGCTCAATTCCTCGAATTGGAAAAAATCCACCTAGATTCTCTTATGGAAATATATCCTCAAAGTAATGCAAAAAAGAAACGATCCCACTTGGTAGCTTGGGATTAATACGACTTAGAGAAGTCCCTTTGTACAAAAGTACAACCAAATGTTGCATTGAAAGCAGAGCTCTCTTAATCTCACTTGGCCTCACAAAACAGTTAGAGTATTTCTCTCACGGGTTTACTCTCACATGCTTTTTTCTTGGTTTTGCTGTCACTCTCACTCTCTTTTTGATGGTGATAGTGTTTAGGTCACTCGAGTCCTCTTTATCCTTCTTTTTGCTAAGATGTAGCTGATCTTGATAGACTTATAGGAGTGACATACGAACCAGAGTGATACTCTTTCATTTGAACTCAAATGTGTTTGTTGGTGAAACCATCATGGGTAATTCTTCGATCATACTGCCATATTCTTTCTAAGACTTGTGTCCAGCTTCCATTAGCAATACATCACATAGCACCTCATCTTCATACTTTCCAATAGAGAACAAAACCTTCACCTGACTCACAACTTGCATCTCTCCATGGTCATTCAACAATTGAAGTTTGTAAGGTCTCGGGTGCTTACTAGTTTTCAAACCAAGGGCCAACATAATGGTCTGACTTGCAACAGTGGTACAACTTCCTCCATCTATGATTCAGTATCTGCTACTCTAACCTTTTTGTACTCGATGTAGTTGTGATAGTCAAAGACAAGCTCCATTTTCTTCTCCCATTCCAAATATGCATAAAGCTCATTCTTTTTTGGAATGATGGGATTTTCAGCTTAAGGCCTCCAATATTATTATCAAGCCTTTCCCTTGCTTCTTTGCACGTATAGGTATCTTTTGACTTATGTGAGAAGATTTTTCATCCTGACTGTAGTAAATCTCTTCTGCTTCGACTACTGCTCATCTCCTTTTATGTCTGATAGGTCCTTCTTGTGTTAGTCTAAGTTATTGTTCTTGCAAATGATCCAACCATTGATGCACTGCCTCTATCTTGTTCTTTGGCAAGCATTGCATCTCTCCCATCAAGGCTTCCACCAAAAAGTTTGGAGGTTCTTGTGGTCCAGAATTCTCTAGATTGTTAGTGTTATCTCCTTTTTGTGACATAGTTGTGGTCCTACCAAACTCAACAATAGATTAGTAGGACAGTTCTCACAAGTGTTTTTCTCTAGAATTTCCCTCAGATGTTTTACTGTTAAGTTACTCACTCAAGTGTTTCTCAAAAGTTCCTATAGAAGTATCAGTAAACTTAGTGTGGGTATCTCAAGAGATTTAACAGCAAATTCAAGAATTCAAAAGTTCAAGAAGAGGAAAACAGATCAAGAAGAGGAAAAGATTTAAGAAGAAACTTTTTGATATTTTTGGAATAGAAATTTTATTTTAATTTTTTATTGATTTTTTTATTTTTCTTTTTAATATTTTCCGTTTTTTGTTGCTTTTCTTTTGTTTTTATATAAAAGAAGATGATGATGAAATAGAAGAAGATGGCTAAACAAAAATGAAAGAAAAAGAGTGATAGGAATTGATACCGATTTAGAATGTAGCTCTAATACCAAATGATACGATATTAGATCATATACTCCCCAAGATCATACTCTAAGAAGGGATGGGATAATCCTGAACTCGTCTTAAATCGTGTAGCATCCGTAGTGAGGAGTTGCATGTAGCTCCAAAAAAGGGTGTATCTTCTTATGTCTGAAACTGTCTAAAAGCACAATTTCAATCTTTAGATGGTGAATGGTCGCACAAGAGGGGTGAATATCTTTTTATTTACTGCCGTGATCTTTGGATATTACACACCAAGAGCTCAAATGGTTTACAAGTAACAAGAGAGAAACTTTCTTAAAAAATGTTTTATTTATGAAATGCTTGTTGAATGCTTTCTCACAAAGTAAAAGCATATATTTATAGGTGAAGTTGGTGATATTGTAGTAAGAATACATAACATACTTAGAAGTTAGTGAGAATAAATGAGTTGAATTTGACTATTTGACTTAACTACCATAGAATTCTCCAGTGCCCCTTTATCTCCAAATGTTTGTTGACTGCCCCTTCAGCTCATTCCGCCGGCTCTCTTTTTTGTAATGTTCCTTGAGCTTCAGTTGGGTCTTCTAGAACTCGTATCAAAGATAGAATGGACTATTTTTGGGTTACAACAAATCCAATGGATTTCAGATTGTCTTCTTGGTTTAGAATGGTGCAAATCAGTCCATTAAGTGCATCTTAAAGCTGCTTGGGTCGTGCTCTTGTCAAAGGTCCGGCTGGTAAAACCAATGCTTTCTTAGGTTCAAGGTTAATACCTTCTAGCTCACGGTCCTTTGTTTCAACCTTTGTGCTCTGTGAGATCACATCATCTAGCTCACGATCCTTTGATCCAACCCTTGTGCTCTTTAAAAATCACATTATAATATTGTAGGATTCTTTTTAGAATAAATTCTTTTATCATCTGTGTTCCATAAAATTTGGTTTTACTTAAATATCCAAAATCCCCAAACGATTTTTTTTCTTTGAATTGAATTCAAAATACAAGTGTTAGAATATCGGTCATTTCATATCCAAAATTGATAAGGATCTCGGTACCAACCGTGAACCAAATCTATGACTCACGGTACGAGAGAGCACCGGCCACAAGGTTCAGGAGCAAGCAACTGAAGAAGAGGGTCAACCTAGCCATGTAGAGCTAATTCAAATCACTTGACCCTGAAGAAATGACATGGCCAAAGACCCGTTGGACCCTTTCCAGATCCGGTACCACCAGTCTAGATGGCCTGCCGGCCACGATACATCAGCCAACCGATGATCTTGTTCATACCTTTGGCCAATTGACAATTGGCCACCAAAATAATCATATATAAATCTAGCTAAGTCTTCTACCTTTAATTGAAAATCAAATGCCATACCTCATTACGCACGATTAGAACCAACAAAGACCCGAGATGACCACAATGGACAAGAAAAAGCCGGAACAACGTCCAGGGACCTAGAATTTCAAGATAGAGCAAGACAACTGGAAGAACTTCAAGAACAAGACCCCCGTGGCATCAAGTGAAGACTTAGAAGAGTTTAGAGCTCAAGTCCAAGATCCAAGAAGCGCCATGTGCCAAATGCACACATAATCAACACTTAGTACGTTTACGCGACCATTTGCAAGTAAGACTAAGGTATGACCCATTTGTTATATTCTTGTAGGATCAAATGCTCACTATAATAGTCCAACATGATGCCAAATTCAAACTTAGGCGCCTCACACAAGAAATCACACACAACTTAGACTTTTCCTTTTAATAGTTTATAGTCTTGTTCGTTTGGTTACCATAGGTGGTTGCGGTTTCTACCAACATTATGGCAGCGGCTGCGGCATATGTTGTTTGTTTATCTTTCGCTGGCGGTTGTAGTTGCAGTTGATCACATATTTTTAGTTGCACCGGTGTTTTAATCAAAGATAAAAAAATTAAGACGCAAGACACAGCGTCTGATTAATGCGTATGGCCGTTGGTAGCTGCGTCAGATAAACGAACAACAAACATGACCTATGCATTTTTCCTTTTTATGTATTGTTGCCATTTTCTTTTATTTGTGATTTATTTTTTTATATTTCTTTCATTTATTTTGACTACTAGGTCAAGCTGAATAAACATTATATAAGGTTCCCTTGAAGCGTTGTAATTTTTTAACTTTTTTTTATAGTAAATATAGTATTTTCTTTCAAAAAAGAACTCCTTTATGAGTTAAGTCAAGAAACAGCCACCGTCTAGTTGCTTGAGGCTCACATGTTCAATCAAATAGTTTTCACCTTCTTTGTGGTGCACTTCACTTCGCCAACACTAACCTTGTCTTGATCCCACGAGAGAGAATGACCGCCAGCTCGTTAGATCCCCACCTTATCTCCTTTGGTCGTACCAAGAGAGAGTGACCACCAACTTGTTTTTTAAGCTCTCATACAGCGTATCAAATATCATGGTCAGCCCTTGTCTTTTTAAGATTTTATACAACATCTTACATCATCTGGTATCAGAGCTACAAGCTCCTACGGCTAGGTTTGGTTTTACCTCATTTTCTTCATTCGGTTCTTTAGGTAATAATAGGGTAATCGAACGCACTAGTTAGTCGGTTTACGAAAATCACACAAAAATCAGTTTGCACCTTGTTTTACTTGTATGTTTCATCCTTAAACTATAGTCATAATTTCCATCCCTTAGTTAGTCTTGAGAAAATAGAAAAGAAAAAAAGTAGTAGGAGAGAAGGAAATAGGACATATTTGCATTCCAAAGAAAAGGAAAAACTTGAAAGGAGCAAATTTTTCTTTTTTCTAACCAATTTCTTTTTGTCTTTAACTTTTTCGACCAAGCTTTAGTATTTTAGTTAGATTGCCAATGATTTTAGAATATTAGAATTGCTTTCTAAAAAACATCTTAAAACCCAAAAAGAAATGCGTGGACTTTTTATTCACATATCTTGCATTGTATAAGTTTGTATTTTGATAACTGATTACCGAGGAGAGTATTTTTTTTAGCTTCTTGCAGAAAAGACTATGAGAGAAGAGGACCAAGTACCAAATATGTCGTGCTCCAGAAAAAACCGAGAAAGACTACCGCTCCAGAAAAAACCGAGAAAGACTACCACCCAGTAGGTGAAGATGGAGGTCTTTCTTTTCAAAAAGGAGACTTATATCAAGAGCACATGGCATCCCAACAGCCTAAGAACCTGAGGAGACATCGAGCCAATTTGGCTTTGGATTAAAGACTATGAACCTCGAGAAGATAAGTTGGAGGTTAAACTAACCCCCCTACTTTTTCATGAAAATGAGACCCGGAGGCCAACATGGATTGAAAAATGTGTCTGGATTACATTTTCGAGTGCTACAACTACAAATGAACACAAGAAGGTGATCCTAGCAGCTTTCCAACTCACTGAAAATACATTAGTTTGGTGGGATAGAATAGTAGCCAAAACGAGAAGGTAAAGATATGTTACCGTGAACAGTTGGACCGATATGAAGTGTTTTTAGATCAAGGTATATCCCATAACATTATCATAAAGACTTACAAAAATGTTTTAGGAATTTGGTGCATGATCTTGGAGTGTAGATAAGTATTTCAAAGAATTTGAGAAGCTCATGAACTCCCTTGAGCTAGTGGAGTCCGAAGAAACTCTAGTGGCACAATTTATAGATGGTTTTCAAGAATGTATTGCTCGAAAGGTGGAACGAGTTAGCTAAAACAACTTGCATGAGTTCTTGCACTTGGCAGTGCAAGTAGAGCAACAAATCAAACACAAGAAAGTCATGACCAGACGACCAAAGAGCAATCAACAATGGCCCATGAGCAACAACCAGCCTTGGTCAAGGCAAAGCTATAGAAGTGGAGTCTTGGTTCAAGAGAAAGAATGCTGAGCCATATAAGACATTCCGGCCATAACAAGGTAAGTATCCTAACCTTAATCAAGTTAGGACACGTGACATTACATATTTTAAGTACCATGACCAAGGACACATGGCAAGAGACTGCCCAAATCAGCGGGTGATGATCATCACTCCGAGTGGTGATTATGAATCACAAGACGAGAAGATGAGAAGCCAAATGGCTTGGAGGATGATGTAGAATACTGTGACATAGAAGAGCTCCTAATGACCAGGAGGGTACTAAGTGTTTTATTACAACCCAAAGAGAAGGTTGAAAGAGAGAATCTCTTCCACACTCGTTGCACCATCAATGATATGGTATGTAATCTTGTAACTGATGGAGATTATTGTACTGATGTTGCTAGCAAGTATATGGTAGATAGATTAGATCTTGAGGATCAAGCATCCGATGTCATACAAGATACAATGGCTCAATGACTCCATTGAGCTAAAAGTAACCAAGCAAGTGAGTGTGCCGTTTAGTGTGGGCAAGTACCAAGACCAGGTACTATGTGATGTGGTGCCAATGCAATCTGGGCACCTACTCTTGGGTTGACCATGGCTGTTTGATCGTGCCTAAATCCACAATGTCCGAACCAATTTCTTCTCCTTGATCATATAATGATTGTAAGTACAACTTAGCTTCATTAAACCATTCGGATGCACATGACCTTCAAACTAGGATTAGAAAGGAGGCCAAGATAAGTAAATCTAATCTTTGAATCACACCTAGTGCCGTGCATAAGGCTATAAGTGCCAAGGGCATTATTCTACTATTATTGTACAAATAATATCTAAGTGTAGGGTTCAAAGAGGATGAATTACCATCTAAGATCAATGCCGTTTTGGAGAAATACAAATGTGTTTTTAGAGGACATACCAACTGGTTAGAGGCATAAAACACAAAATAGACCTTGTGCCCAGAGCAGCTCTTCCAAACAAACCAACGTATGGAATGAATCTTCAAGAATCCAAGGAGTTAGAGAAAAAGTGCAAGACCTCATGGACAAAGGGCATTCCGTGAAATTCTCAGCCTTTGTGTTGTGCTTGTGCTATTAGTTCTAAAGAAAGATGGCACATGGAGGATGTGTGTGGACTGCCGTTCATCAACAACATTACAATCAAATACCATCACCCTATTCCACGCCTAGATGACATGTTAGACGAGTTAAGTGGAGACACTATATTCTCCAAGATAGACCTCAAGAGTGACTACCATCAAGTAAAAAGGAGAGAGGAGATGAGTGGAAGATTACCTTCAAGACCATCAAGTTAACATGTATTACAAGTTGATGAAGAGAAAATCAAGGCCATCAAGGATTGACCAACCCCTACCTCTATGAGCCAAGTTCGAAGCTTTCACGGGTTGGCTTGCTTTTCTAGGAGGTTCATAAAAGACTTCAGCACTCTAGAAGCACTCCTTACTGATGTGATCAAGAATATCATGAAATTCACATGGGGAGATACCTAAGAAAAGACTTTCAATGCCTTGAAGGATCGGCTGACCCAAGCTTCGATATTAGCACTTCCTAATTTTGAAGAAATATTCAAGGTGGAGTGTGTTGCATATGGATTGGTATCGGTGTTCTCTTGTATCCAAGGAAGAAGCCAGTGGCTTTCTTCAGTGAGAAGTTGGGTAGGACCATACTCAACTATCCAACCTATGAT